>PQWD01003456.1:0-124425 GCA_019425675.1 Leucinodes orbonalis
TAAAATTGGAAATATTATAATACGTAATCAGCAAGTACTGGTTAATTACGTTTGCTGCAGAACCAATGACCAAAGAGTTATTATAAAAATATTTTTAACATTCTCCGGTTTGAAGGCCCAACGACATTTCGAAGAGAGTGCAAATACTGTTAAGGAAATCTACAAATTTTATAAATCACTAACTAGTTGTATGAATCTATTGTTCCTATGAGATTGAAATGACGCATGAGTTAAAAATACAGGACTAGTCAGGCATAGCTATCATCATCAGCTCATTAAACGTCCCCACCGAGGGGCACGAGCCTACCCGTATACGGTGATTAGGGCTTAGTCGTCCACGCGGGCCCAGTGCGGATTGGACGACTTCACACACAACCTTCGAATCTCTTCGCAGGCGTGCATGAAGGTTTCCTCACGATGTTTTCCTTCACCGTAAGAGCGTCGGATAACCTACATATATTTTCGAAAATTCGAAAATACATTGCTACGTGTCGGGATTTGAACCTCAGCCCTCCCGGTAGGAAGGCGACAGTCCACACCACTGAGCCACCGACGCTCTTCAATAGCTATATCAAAGTTTTATTTAACTAAAAACTGGGTAGCATCTCTTGTACGAGTAACTCTAAAATATTCAAAAGAAACAATTCCGAAGTTATTCCAAACAAATTCATAAAGCAAACCCTAGTGAGCATTTTCAAATAGTTACAACTTTCCATTCAAAATATAAGGCAAAGCATAGTTAAAAGTTTGTTGAAACATTGTGTGGAGGCTTTTTCGTTTCAAAATGAAAATATGAGTTTTAATTGGACCGAAAGACCTTTTTTGTTGCTTTTGTCCAATTCATGAAAAATAACCTGAGATTTGTTTCATCATATCATTAAATGTCCCCCGAGGAGCACGAGCCTACCGTATAGGGTGATTAGGCCTTAGTCGTCCACGCGGCCCATGCGGATTGGACGACTTATACACAACTCTTCGAATCTCTTCCAGGCGTGCATGAAGGTTCCTCACGATGTTTTCCTTCACCGTAAGAGCGTCGGATAACGTACATATATTTTCGAAAATTCGAAATACATTGTACGTGTCGGGATTTGAACTCAGCGTCCGGTAGGAAGGCGACAGTCCACACCATTGAGCCACCGACGCTCTTTAAGTAGTCCATCGGACCAGAGGACTACTACACTTTCCTATTCAACCTATCGCAGTCCACTGCTGGACATAGGTTCCCCATTTCGCGCCAGATATCCCGGTCTCCGCTTTCCTCATCCAGCTCTCACCAGCGACCTTTCGCAAGTCGTCGGTCCATCGGGCCGGAGGCCGTCCACGCTACGCTTGCCGAGCGCGTCTCCACTCCAGAACTCGTCTGCTCCATTACTACACTTTACTCGATCACATTATCCTTGCTCTAGCACCTTTCAGTTCTGCAAGAAATTGAAATCCATCGCAATAGCACAACTAACGTAAATCATTCGAAATTTTCAATAAGATAATGTAAACTAAGCGGATAAATTCGCTGACAATTTAAATCAATGAAAAACAGCATCCTTAATTTAGATTGTCACCTTTCAAAGAATCAAGTTTGAGATTACGTTCGAAGTACATTTGAATCATTAACTTTTGGATCAGTATGGAAATTAATTAAAGAAAATTTTTAATGAAATAACTTCGTAGTAAATAATATTAGGTTAGCGTTCCCGAAAGTTTATTTTCAATTCTGATGTCTATGGTGGCGTTTTAAGCATTCCATAGAGAAATGAAACAACTAAAAATCACATATCCTCATAAATATACGACATGAAATGATAGTTAGTTCAGCAATATCAATTATACACACCATGTGTAAAATTAATTTTGATAGTGTGATCGACAGAGCCTCGGTGGCTTATTGGTGTGGATTGCCTTCCGATCTGGTAGGTGTAGGATCAAATGTGCGTTTATCCGAAGCTCTTACGGTGAAGGAAATCATCGTGAGGGAACCTGCGCCCGCTTGCGAAGAAATGCGTGAAGTCGGCCAATCCGTACTGGCCGCGTGACAGACTAAGGATCCTAAGATATCCTATACGGGTAGGCTTGTGCCCTCGAGACGTATAATGAGCTACTAATGATGAATATATAGCTATTGAATTCTTTATTTGACTGATAACAATGATATATTGATGATACTTTATAAAAATGAACTTAAAAATATTGTTTACGAGCTGGGGGTTCCGATAAATTATTGCCAAACACGAAGAATACACGGTAACACACTTATTAATTAACCAATATAATACAACACAACACTAATTACCTTACACTCGTACTAATTAATCAATTAACGCACGCACTAAAATCCGTAATTAACACTGCACACTTAACACAACACTTTCCGCACACACACGTAATATCACACGTTAACTCTTCACACTGTTATATCACACTCGAGATCCTTAGATATCGCTTGTATCACTCGCTTTTCCTTGTAGTCGCAGGTATTTCGCTCTTCGTTCGCTTTTGAATAGAACACAAACTCCCGCGCACCGTCGGGCCTTTTATACCTGTCCGGCCGTGAGCTCGAAGCGTCGACGTCATTCTAATAGTTCGCGAATTATCTAGAACATACTAGACTCTTTGCTATTTGTCAATTCGCATGTCATACTCTATGGACTGTCTGTGGACTGACGTCACATATTAGCCGCCATTTTAATGACATTTCAATTACGTCAATTCGTACAATATGTTAGTAGTGCAAAGTGGAATCCAAAAATATAAAAGATAAAAGAAATTTGATATTATTTATATTAATTTCAAATTGATACTTTGATACGAATAATATTATAAATAATATTATTTGCCCTTGAAACATACACAGAAACTAACTCAAAATGCACAGTTCGCATCGCTGTGCGGCCGCATAACGAAAAGGTATCGTATTTGTAGAAGCAGTATAGCCTTTGTTTGTCTATGAAAATTCGCCTAATCCGTATTTGGACAGTCGCAGCCACAACCATCTATTGTAGTGAATATGTAACGGTACCGCTCGATTTTTCAGTTGCATTTTATTATTTCAAGCCGTTCATTGTTATTTTAGATGGGCACAGTTTGGGAGTGCAACGTCGAATTCTGAATAAACTGATTCCTACACTTAATGTGGTTAAACATTGTTCCCTCTTTAAGTCAATACAATTGTTTAATTTATTACCATCGAATAAAAATGAGTTTAAGCATAAGTTAAAGAAATTTCTTATGGAAAGTGTTTTTGACAGCTTTGATAATTTCTACTACAAGATATTGTAATTAGTGACATCTATGTTTAAATTTAGACTAATAATTATTTTGACCTTTTAATTGTGCTATTTTATCACCCTTTTTGAATATGATTGTGACTTTAGATTTATTTATTTTACTTATTAAAATTGGACATGTTTTTTCAAACACAATGTATATTGTTTGTGAATAAATTAATTGAATTGAATTGAATGAGTTATTGTAAATTCAGGGGGATGACATGCGGTACTGAAACGATTTGAGAAAATCGATATAGGACAAAAATATTGATGAAGCTGTTAATTTTTAATTAGGAAGCTAAATTTTGAACGTCTATAATGATGCATACAATAAAAGGGTTTGCTATACAGAGTGTTTGGCATATAGACCGACAGAATTTTTGGGGGGTTACTTACGTTTCTTTTTCCCGGTACTTTTACAAGGTGGTAGACTCGATACTGAGTCGTCTAGGTAGGTACCACTGCAGTGCCAGATATCATCCCGTAAATAAGCGAGCTATGCCTTTTGTATTTCGGGTTGGGGTTTGTAGGTAGTAAAATTACCGGGTATAAGATACCTTATACCTGTTGTCTCGGGTGACGGGCGCAGTGCGGCATTGATGGAGGATAACATCTGATTATTGGTTGTTGGTCTCCTTCAATGCCGCTCTGTCATGTAAATATGAACCTTATTACAATAAACTTTAACACTATAAAATCATTATATATTTTAATATCTCGATAATAAGCTTTCTTACCAAGACCACTAACGAAATGGACTAATGATGGTAGCCAATAAATCTTTATAGCTAGGAACTGTCCACTTGGTCAGTGGCGTGCACAGAGATTATGAGTAGGGTATGCAATGTGAATGACACTAATCGCAAAAACAATAAAGAATTTATATTTCTGTCAAATTGATTGCTGTTGATGACAGCAGATCGCCAATGGTTTCACATCAGAAGAGGAAAATGGGCGAATAAATGGGATCATTTATGTTGGCGATTTTCTGGTTTGTCTGGATTCACTGCTTATTTGCATATATGGAGTGTACGCCACTGCTTCGTAGTAAACAGAAGGAGGTTCAGTTCATCATAAGACTCATTAAATTGTAATGATGATGACGAATATATTATCTATAATGATGAACTTATATCGCATTTTCCACGAACAATTTAAAATATACATATTTTTGTATACAAACCACCAGCAAAATATCAAATTCAATTTCACCATCGGCTGCACACAAAAGCGACAATCCCAACGATACGGGCCTGTACCATAGACGTAGTATACTCCTTGGCGCGGCTCCAAAACCATTATAAAACTTTCCGGGCTAAGTAGGACGTAATAAAATATTAAAGTGGGCAGAATGAAACTGCGTAGTGCTCGGGTCGATGTCCGGGCATTGTTATGATTTACAACGGTGCTTGGATCAAAATTGCCGCGTCCCGGATTCAGATGGGGTGCCGGTGTAATGGAAACAAATTGCTGAGTGTCAGGAAGTAATAAGGAAATGCTGTTTAAGGAAAGGGCCTGTACTAGTGAGATCTCAAGATCACGTTTTATGTTACGAAGTAACAGGACGGTCAGGACGCTCACCTAATGGTAAGTGATACGCCTGACCATGACAGAGCGGCATTGAAGAAGCCAACACTAATATACAGATCAATCTCTATCAATGCCACACTGCGCCGTCACCGAGACCATATCTGTTGTTAGGTCTCTTATACCAGGTCATTTAACTAGCTACAGTGCTTTCATCCTGAAAGACTAAAGTGCACAGCACTCTTTATTCACGGGACGATATCTGGCACTGCGTGGTACATATCTGGCACTCGGTGGTAAGTACCTAGCTTAGTATCGAGTCTACCACCTAGTAAGTTTATGCCCTTGTGTCCACCCATCGATGTTACACAACTCATTTCACATCACACTCATCGACTAATAAGGTATTTATGTAAATTAGTCAATTTAAATTTTATTTCGTACTAGTAAGTAATATATTTCAACACGAGTGTTTACTATATCTTGATACATCTTGCTTTCTTTATTTATAATGTTTATGTACCTTTAAGTATTGTCAAGTGTTAGTCTTATTATTAAAATAAAAAATAAAATAAATATTTACTATTATAATCGTAAGAGCGTCGGTGGCCTAATTGTTGTGGAATGTTGCTTTCCGATCTGAGGGTGCAGGTTCAAATCCCGCCACGTACTAATATCTTTCAAATTTTGAAATTTATTGTACGTTTATCGGACACTCTTACGGTGTAAGAAAATATCGTGAGGATACCTGAAGAAATTCAAAAGTTGTGTACCTGCATGGTTGACTAAGGCCTATACACCCTATACGGGAAGGCTCATGACCCTTGATATTTTTATGTTATAAGTGTACAGGACGGTCTGGACGCTCACCTGATGGTAAGTGATACGCCAGACCATGACAGAGCGCATCAAAGGAGCCAACAACTGATCGACAGTATTATCCTCCATCAATGCCGCACTGCGCCCGTCACCCGAGACAACAGATTTTAGGTCTCTTATTCCCGGTAATTTCACTAGCTACAGTGCCTTCATCCCGAAACAAAGTGTATAACGTATAATGAGCTGATGATGATGATGATAACCATACTTCTACTTAACTTTAACTATATTTATACTTTTGGCATCAGTGTGTTTTCTGCCCGTAACTCTACTAAAAACATATCCTAATAAATATTCCCAAAAATACTACAGATGTAATCAGTATTCGTGAAAGAAAAATGCAAATGTTTCTCACAACTCACCCAATCATATCGCTTTGTTTCCCCCAAACAGAAAAGTAGCATACGAAATTTCAACACATGGCAATTTAGTTATTTGTACAAACGAACGTGACGGGATCGGTTCGTATCGTATGAACCAAGAGATCAAGTCTATTGGGCGCCAGCTACAAAACCAATTTAAACTGGAACACTATCATGAAATTTCAACCTTATGTTAACCAAAATAAAGACGACGACAACAGAAATGATAACTTTGCATCATTCATTGACTCAATCTCTAGAGCAAACGTATTGGTTGAGTTACCCGTAGACCTACAGATATGTGCTGTCAAGGTTTATCAAGGGCAGATATCGGATGTTAAGATTTGCTTACGTAATTCAACGCAAGCAAACAAGATTCAGCGGCGACTTTTTCGCTTCAGCGTTTTAGATTTACGAGGGTAGTTTTATGCTAGCATCGGCGAATTCGTTGATTTGGAAATTCGTGACTTTAGGGCTCCAATTAGCTACAAACAAATGGTTGGCAGTGAATGATTAGTGACCTTTTCATGTATGCAAGTAAGTAATTGTTAAACTTTCTTGTTTGCGCTCTACACTGGATGTGTTCAGTTTGAAAAATCAAGTTATAATATATTAATAAATTTATTGTTTTTACTATAACTATAAGCGGTCGTGCTAAAACAATAAGTTGTCACAAAACATAATAGTTGAATCTATTGTCTACGTGCGTGCTACGTTCGAGCGGATAATACACCCATATCAAAAATTTGGTCAGAATGGGGGAGGATCGGGGAGAATTGAAAGCATATCCTGGACGACAGAGTAGACAGCGCCTAGGCGGTGGTCCCAGATATTGTTGAAGGGACAGGGTGGAGGCTGACCTACGTGAGCTCGTGGTCGATAATTGGTCAAAGGTTTCACAGGAAAGAGACCGGTAGCAGTCACAAATGTTTGTTACGCCTGGGGATCGAACCCGGAACACTTGGAAAGAAAAAAAAATATTTGGTGCAATTCAAATTATAACATGTAAGTCCTTAAAATAATATTTAAAAATTATAACAATGCTACCAAAATGGTGGCCACTTAGCTAATGCCAAGACAGTTTTGTCAAAGCGCTGTCTTGACGTAACTACGTCACAAATATTACACCGAATAGGTAGTCAGAAAGTTCGATTTGTCTTTAGCTATGTACTAAATGTTTCTTGAACAATATCCAATCTTTATTTATCCTCGGTATCCTATTTCATTCAAAATAAATAAGCAAAGGAACTACTCGGAACTTGTAGGAAATGACCCTCAATACATATCACGGCCCTACGGAGGTGAGCCATCAATCTTACCCAAAACTGACCCTTTAACTACCCTTGAGGATAAACGAGGAAAGGCATCGGACGAAACAGTAACATCGGCGGGGCTTGTATTTTTTTAACACTTGTAACTTGTCGCCCGAGAGATTGATTCATGCCAAAACTTTGAAAGCACTTTGCAATCCGATCTTACAGAGTCACTTTAAATTGCCGTTACTAACAAATTGATTGTTATTTAAATAGACTGGGAATTGTTAAAATAATAGCAGCTATTGTTACAGCAACTTTTGTATGTAAGTACTGACATTTTTGGTTCAATTTTTTTTTTTTATCCTTTATAGTCAGACATTTGACCGCCATTTCACCTGATGGTTGATGATGTGGCCGAAGATGGATCATGCCTGCCTAGAAACAGCCTATTCACTCTTGCTTGAAGACGGCCAGGTTGTAATGATGGGGAACACATAAGGAGGCAAAGAATTCCATTCCTTTGCGGTGCGCATTAGGAACGAGGCACCAAAGCGGGCTGTGCGGATGTGTGGAATGTCTACCACGTAAGGATGGAACGCTCGCCTCCGTCTTGTATCCCGATGGTGAAAAGGGGCTGGTGGAATTAACGCGTGTAATTCCATCGCACACTCACCGAAATGTAGCCTGTAAAAAACCGACAGCCGTGCAACTCTACGACGATGCTCGAGGCTTTGCAACTTAGCGTCAGTCAGAGTAGGGTCGCCAATGAGCCGCTCAGCACGCCGCTCAATTGAGTCCAAAGCAGCCAGTTGGTATTTGGCTGATCCATCCCATAGGAAATATGTAAAAAAATAATTTACACTAAATATGTATATTTAGTGTAAAAATCTTACTAATGTCCGGCCAATCGGAACAAACTGTGTTGCGACTTGTACAATTTTATGTCAGATTATTTTTTATAATGTTTGAGTTTGGAGAATATGCCCATGGGGCACGGTAAAACAGTGAGGGTAGTGTTGAAGAAAATTAATAACAGTAAAGCATTATTTTCTGTCAAGACTTCACGCGCCCGTCAACCTAGACGACAGGTGTTAGGTCTCTCATACCCGATAATTTTTTTAGTGCCCTCATCCCGAAGCACAGAAGTGCAAAACATTTATATTTCACGGGAGCATATCTGGCACTGCGGTGGGACCTTACCTGGTTTTAAGTCTCAATACTTTTTTATTTGATTGTAAAAGTAAATTCTACGAATCTAAAAAGCTGTCACAAACATTCATGTAACGAATAAGTTAGGTGTGTAAGAGAACGTGAACAGACTACAAGAGTATCATGTCACGCGATGTAGCGATAGCAGACATTGCTCATTAATGGTACCGAAGTAAGGTTTTTTTTATTAAAATTTGAGTGCGTTTACCTGATGAAAAGTAACGATGCAGCCTAAGGTGTATCACGCCTGCTCAAATAATGCCTATTTACTCTAACCTTGGAAAACCCTAAATTGTAAGTATCGGTAAACACAAATCCAGAAAGGTCACCATTGCCTTGCAATGGAAGGTTTGTTTATAAGGAGTTGACAATTGACAGTTGACTTTATCAAGTAAAATTTGTTTAAGTATTTTATAGCTTTATTCGATCTTAATTACTAAATGTCAGTTTCAGCTTATATAACTATTTTAATATTATCAACATACCACAATTGTTGGAGTGATACCACAATCTCACTGAAAACCAGCATGAAAAAAAAGTCAAGTGAAAGTAAAAATCCATTCGTATCCGACTTCACACACAACCTTTGAATGTTTTCGTAGACGTGCGCAGATTTCCTCAGGATGTTTTCCTTCACCGTAAGAGCGTCGGATAAACGTATTTTGAAAATCCAAAAAGACATTGGTATGTGGCGAGGTTTGAACCTGCACCTTTCAGATTGGAAGGCAACAGTCCACAAGAAAAGGCCGCCGACGCTCTACTTGGTGATATGCATGAACGAAATGCGCGGTAAAGGACGGTCTAAAACTAATAATGCTTTCAGCAACTATTAAAGTCTGTCTTGAACAACTTTATTTAGGATCGCAGTAGACAACTGACCAAATCAGTCGCCAGATAAGAATATGTTCAAACTTTTTGCCAACGTTTAATCAACGCGTAGTTAGGAATTCAGAATATTAATTGAATATTCAAATTTGGTCTAACACCGGGCCAAGGAATTGGGAGCGCTCAATAGGAGTTTCCACGAACGACATAGACAAATTGAAGGTCCCCGCAGAAACTTTGCTGAACAATTTAACGGGTAAGTTAGTGCTGTAACTGTAATTGCCATTGTAGTTTAAGAATGTAATTTGGTTTGTTTTATGGCTGCACTATTGGGCTAGCATTAGGCAATGAAAATTTTTTTTCATATTCAATGCATCTTGTCTTAATTAATCACATTACCAACTCGTATAGGCTGATCCTGCGTATTTAGTACCGCATTACAAACTAAGATATATAATAAACTAGCTTTTGCGTGCGACTTCGTCCGCGTGAAATAGTTATTTTGGCCTAACGCTCTCTTTCACCCGCTACTTCGTTTATATAGGTGAGTTAAAACTGCGATATCTCATAAGATATTCATTTAAATGAATGATAGTAAGGGCAATTTTGTTTAAAATGAAATACTTGTGATAAATAAAGCATTTATTTGGATAAGGATTGATATCATATTTATGAAAATAGCTTCTTCAAAATGATGCATTATTTTAGAAAAATTTTTTAGCAAAAAATATGTTATAGGGAATTAACCTTAAAGATACATATGCTGCCGGACTTTTTGTCGACCTTTAAAAGGGGAACAATACTCTAAATACATGACTTTTGCGAAACGTTAACCGTGTACGCAGCGTACGCAGCGGAATCGCAAGTAAGAAATTTCCCCCGGATTTTGAAAACATTATTCATTGCTGCTCCGCTTCTATTGCTTGCTGTCAAGTTCGCGGGTGACTGTCAGTCATGGACAGTTAGAAGTGGTTGAAAGAAGCTAACCTTACTCCGAAAAGACCCGCTACAGGCCCGAAGTTGACCACAGCTCATCGTCAAGCACGCCTTCACTTTGCTCGAGAACATTTGGATTGGAGCATAGGCAATGGCAGTCAGTCCTGTTCACAGATGAGACGAGGATGTGTCTCCATGGCAGCGACAGGAGAGGTCGGGTATACCGTCGTCCCGGTGAACGGTTTTCACAGTGCTGCTTTGTGGAAACCGTTGCATATGGTGGCGGATCTTGCATGATGTGGGCTGGAATTTCCTTAGAAGGCAAAACGGACCTTGTTTTCGTTCCTGGGGGAGGCGGGGAGGAGGTCTGACCAGTGATCGTTACATTGAAAATGTTCTACTGGATCAAGTTGTCCTTATCAAGGCTTTATTGGGGAAAATTTCATCTTGATGCATGACAATGCCCGATGTCACACTGCTCGGGCCACACGTGATTTCCTGAACGAAGTTGGAATTCACACTATGCATTGGCCAGCGCTCAGCCCCGATTTAAATCCCATTGAGCACATATGGGACGAGCTCAAAAGGAAAGTTAGAGCGAGGAATCCAGCTCCGACAAACATCAATGAGCTCAAGACTGCGTTGGTAGAAGAGTGGGGTCGAATACAACAATCATCCATTAAAAGTTGATAAGGTCGATGAAGAATCGCATGAGAGCAGTGATCAGATCTAGAGGAGGGAATACCAAATATTGACACGAATAATTTTTTTATCTTACGCACATTTGTTTCATTTAAACACAATAACCATACTGTGAAATTGTATGAATTTCAACATTTTTTACATTATCATTAGCATTAACCTTTTTTACTAAACTACTGAATCGATTTTCATGCAACTTACACCATTTTAAAGCTCAATTACTAGGCTCTTGCGGTGAAGGAAAACATCGTGAGGAAACCTTCATGCACACCTGTGAAGAGATTCGAAGGTTGTGTGTGAAGTCGTCCAATCCGCACTGGGCCCGCGTGGATGACTAAGGCCTAATCACCCTATACGGGTAGGCTCGTGCCCCTCGGTGGGGACGTTTAATGAGCTGATGATGATTTATTTTTTGATCTATTCCATTTGCTACTATTCTGACTCAGTTACGTTTCTTTTAAAAGTGCCACCCTTATTTAAAAGTTATCCTGAAATACTTTTATCTATTATCAGTAGGTATAAAGTTTAGTATTAAATTTGTCTTCGTGCAATTTCATATCAGTAGATATGCGTCAGACATCTGTTATAAATGCCATAAGTACACAGTCTGCACTCTATATGACGGCTGATCGTGGATTAGACACGCGAAGTGTCTATGAACCCCCAACCTTGCGGTTATTGCAGTATCTACTGACGTGTTTTTACGAATCGGTCATGACCTCTATATGTCCAAAGGTTGGTATATGTCTGAGCTTAATACAGAAAATATTTTCCCTAAATGACAGCTGGCTGAAGATGTAATTTTGTCAAATAATTTTCTGATATTTTTGTCATATCTGGGGGCACGGCAGGGCCCCGCCAAGTCGAGCGCGAAGCAAACACTGCCGTACCATCCTGTACAGGATCCATTTCGCCGCATTTTCAGGTCCCAATTTGAGAACCTTTGGATAATACCAGAGCGCTGAAATTTTCGTCATCTAGTAAGATATAATAATATACTTTAAATCCAAAATTTCAAGTCTGTAGGTTATTTAGTTCCGACGTTAAGCGAAAGCAAAGTTTCGCATTTTCGACAGATATACACTCACTCACTCATGATCATCAAAATAGAACTAGTATTTCCCATTAACCCAGAGAGCTGAAATTCGGAGTTAGGGTTTAATGTCTACATAAAGGGAAACTTGGATAATCGAAGATCTGGTGAGGGTCACCTGCTTAGATAACAAAAGAGCCCAGACAAACTATAAGAGATCGACATACCGCCTTTAAACAATATATATTCAACATGGTGAGCCGCTTCATCTGATGTCAAGAATCTGGGGGCACGGTAGTGCCCCCGCCAAGTCGAGCGCGCTAGACCAATACAAACAGACATGTTCATGCACACAAATATTTGTAGGTACTGCCCGGGGATCGAACCCGGAACCCTTGGTGTAGTAGCCGACGACTCAACCATTACACCCAATGGGTCGTCGAATATTCCTTTCAAGTTTCTACAAAACAAGTGAAATCCCACCAAAAAAATCCTGAAAAAAAAATCTAGCCAAGTCTCGATGGAGCTGCTTGATTATCTTTAAAAAGTAATGAAATCAAGACAAAGACGTGCAAAGTCTAAGGTTAAGTTAATGTATTTAGTTTTTAATAAATATGGACAAAAATTATTCATACAACCTTCATGTCTTTTTTGATTCTACAAGTAGGCTAACACTGAGCGACGGTGGCTCATTGGTGTCGACTGTTGTCTTCCGATCTGGAGGGCGCAGGTTCAAAGCCCGCCACTGCTCATTTTGAGATATGAATGACCATGAGTGGTCGTGTCACTTACTATCAGATGTACCATATGTTATAATGTCCTCACCGAGGAGCACGAGCCTACGCAAATAGGGTGATTTGGCCTTTGTCGTCCACGCGGGCCCCGTGCGGATTAGTCGACTTCACGCACCTTTGAATCTCTTCGCCGGCATGCTTAGGTTTCCTCACGATGCTTTTCTTCACCGTAAGAGCTTCAGACGAACGTACATTTTTTTAAATAAATATCCACATTCACATAGCGCCATCTAGCCCCAAGTTAAGCGTGAAGCCTGTATTATGGGTACTAAACAACGGATAAACTTACTTATATTTATTTTTGTTTTGTAAATACATACATATTATACATAGAAAACACCCACACCATAACAAACAGACACGTTCATACGCACAAATGTTTGTAAGACAAGAGTCTACACCATTAAGTCACAAAAGTCATTTTCATTATTTTAAAGAAAATTGAACAAAAACTCACGAAAAGGGAAATAAGCAATTGCTTTTGTAAATCACAAAGTTTATCTTAATTCAACGGTTAGTTAATGGGAGGTCATTTTTAACGGAGAGTGCTGTCCGGTCATTTCGCAAAAAACGACTTGCCTGTGACCAAACACATTTGTCGAGGTGTACTAGTGATGGGAATTATATTCTATATGCATCGATAAACGATTTGTTTTCTGGTAAAAACCATTTGTGGTATTTGAGTGTTTTGACGACCCATGTGTAGTCTATGGATATTAACATGTATTATCTATACTAATATATAAAGCTGAAGAGTTTGTTTGTTTGAACGCGCTAATCTCAGGAACTACTGGTTCAATTTGAATAATTCTTTCAGTGTTAGATAGCTTATTTATCGAGGAAGGCTATAGGCTATATATCATCACGATACAAGTAATAAAAGCGGAGCAGCAATGAAGAATGTTTCAAAATCGGGGGTATTTTTTCATACTTGGAGCTTCCGCTGCGTACGCTGCGTAAACGGTTAAAGTTACACAAAAGTCATGTATGAGAGTATTGTTTTGCTTTTAATGGTCTACAAAAAAGTCCGCGACAGCATATGTCTATCTTTTAAGGTTAGCTCACTATAACATATTTTTTGCTAAAAAAAATTCTGACATTGACCCCGAAACCTTCAAAGTTGGAGGGAGGGGAAATCGTATGTATAGTGATAAATGCAAGTACCGTGTTATCCCGAATTTAATGCGAGCGAAGCCGCGGGCAAAAGCTAGTAAAATATATACTAGGTGGTAGACTCGATACTGAGTAGTCTAGATATGTACCACCGCAGTACTAGATATTGTCCCGTGAAATAGAAGTGTTGTGCACTTCTGTGTTTCGGGATGAGGGCACTGTAGCTAGTTAAACTACCGTATATAATAGCATCTCATAACATCTGTTGTCTCAGGTGAAGGGCGCAGTGCGGCATTGATGGAGAATAATAACTGTCTATCATTTGTTGGTCTTATTCAATGCTGCTCTGTTATATTCGAGCGTATCACTTACATTCAGGTGAGCATCCTGACCGACCTGTACACTTTGTAACACAAAAAATAGTTAGGTACGTCGACATATGAAAATACAATTGTTAATATATCCATTCGTCTTACCATGGAAAACCCATTTATGTTTGTTTTCATATCCCAGGGCGGGGTAATTGATTTGTCCCACGGGATTCTTAATTTCATCTAGGCGCGTTCAGAACGAACGGTGTGGAAAAGCTATTATTTGTAATAAATACAACCCACTTTTAAGGGTTTACTTAAACAAATTTGAGAGTAACTTAGTTATAATAATAATAATTTTATTTTTATTCAAAAAATATATGACACAGACATTACATACTACATGATAAGATTGTGTGAGATTAATGCCAGATAATGGTAAGAGTACCTGAATAACAGGTCACCGGGTCCACCGCCTCGGATCGCCAGGATGTCTTTACAGTAGGTACGAAGGATTTTACAATAACTGTAAATGTAGACTTAATTAACATGACATAATAGAATAAATATTAATTTAAATCAAAATTGTTATAATATGTGTAGAAACAGTAATGTGAGTTCGTACGCTTCATATGCGTTTAATACACTCTTGCTCTAAGTGTTCGAGTACAAGTGTGTGAGTGCGTGCGCGTGTGCGTGTTTTTTTTAATAATGCATCATTTGCGACGGTGTTTTCATTAATATGATAATAATCCTTTTTCCAAATAAATACTTTAAAAATAATTGCCATTCACATCATTCAACTTAAATGAATTTCTTATGAGATATAGTTTTAACTCACGACTTTTTATATAAACGAAGTAGCGGGTTAAAGAGAGAGTTAGGCCAAAGTAACTATTCCACGCGGACGAAGTCGCACGCAAAAGCTAGTAACTAATAAGTTTCTTGCCAGAGTCATCTCAGTAGAACGAACTCTCCGTTTAGGTGGTAGATTCAATCTAGTTTTTAACTTCTTAACCGACTTCAAAAAAGGAGGTTACTCAATTCGACCGTACATATGCTTTTTTATGTTTGCTCGCGAATATCTTCGTCGCATATGAACCGATTTTGATAATTCTTGTTTTTGTTGGAAAGAGGATACTTTAGAGGTGTTCTTAATTAAAGGATGTCAGGGTTTAATGATGAAGACCAGTGAAATCATGGAAACCTTTTTTTTATATTTGCTCGAGGATATCTGCGTCGTTTATAAGCCGTTCTTTTTTAAATTAAGGATTAAAAAGTGTCTCCTTACACTTTATTGAATAAAAAATAACTTAAGTTTCAGTTTGAATGTTTGCAGGTTGCAGTATCGATAAAATCTTAAGCCAACACTAGTGTACAAGCATCTCCAAAAGTCGGGCAGTGGATAAACGAGCTAACTTCCCTCTTACTGCAGGCTACGAACCTAATGCCGACGCTTCGAGACGTGGTAAGAACTAATCTGTCCATGACCAATGAACCGTGACAATCTTCTCTGTGTAAAACAAATAATATCATGAAGATTTTGTCGACAAATGTCATTTTGTGAATTAGGAATCACTCAATGTTCATGAGTTTATGTTCTATGAGTGAAACTTGTAGTATGGGTACTAAACAACGGATCATCATCAGCTCATTAAACGTCACAGAGGGGCACGAGTCTACCCGTACGCGGGTGTATAGGTCTTAGTCATCAACGCGGGCCCAGTGCGGATTGGTCGAATTCACGCACAACCTTAAAATCTCTTCGCAGGCGTGTGCAGGTTTCCTCACGATGTTCTCCATCACCGTAAGGGCGTCGGATAACGTACTTATAATTTCGAAAATTCCAGAACACATGAAGGTCACAGTCCACACCATTGAAACAACGGATAAACATACTTAAATATATTTTTTTAAATACATAGAACACCCAGTGCTCTCAGTGTTTCTATGTATGCAAACAGACTTGTTCATACACACACATGTTGTTGTCCAAATACAAACAGACATGTTCATGCACACAAATGTTTGTACTGCCCGGGGATTGAACCTGGAACCCTTGGTGTAGTAACCGATGTCACAGCCATTATACCATATGGGGCATCAATTTTATTTTCCATAAGAGAACAACATAATAATATGTTATTAAAAAAGGTTCAATGAATATGCAAGACGCTGTTATAACCATTAAGAGATAAAACAATTACAAAAAACAATGTTAAGGCTTCAACGAATATCCATTTAGCAGTCGTCTTAGATTTTGTTACGTAGTACCACAGTCCAATAATTATAAGACATACCTCAACATTTGTATCTTAGCAACGCGCCCGGAAAAAGCGAGAACTTTATAATGGCATCTGGAGTCAAGCCAGCCGGACGAAAAAACAAAACAAGACCGCGCATGTTCGATTCGCACGTGGTTCCGTGTATTTTTTTTATTTTTCCCGACTGCCGCAGAAGGGTTTTGTTTTTCAAGCGCATGTATAAAAGCTTGTAGATTTCTATGTTCCCTGTTGCAGCCTAAAAGTATTCACGGATTCATCCATACGAGGTGTCGTTAGATTTGGCTTCGCAGCGCAAGTGTCACTAAGTACATTAGGCTCATTTTGGGGGTCGAGTCATCCACGTCCGTAGGAATTTACCCGAATCCTGTGACCCTACACGTGGCCCCTGGGCTGATGCTCGTAAGCGTAAGGCGGGGGATATACACCTAAAGAAAAGAGCCTTTAATAGAGCTGCTAAGTCCTGCAAGAGGGTCCTTCAGAGATCCCGCTTCGACCATATTCGCCGGATAGGGGACAGATTGGCATCATATCCCGCGGGTAGTAAGGCGTTTTGGTCCTTGGCTAAATCTGTGGAGGCGAATTTCTGCCGCACTTCACTACCTCCAATGCAGAAACCAGATGGGACTCTGGCTCACACTGCGTTGGAAAAAGCAAACCTATTTGCCTCCCTGTTTGCTCAGTCTTCACGTCTTGATGCGGGTAATGCCGTACCGCCTACTTTGCCTAACGTTACAACAACTATGTCGGATATTCGAATTCGCCAGACGGAGGTGCGTCGAACACTTTGTGGTCTGGACGTTAATAAAGCAAGCGGTCCTGATGGTATACCTGCAATTGTTTTGAAGGTTTGTGCGCCTGAACTGTCTCCCGTGCTGACACGCCTCTTCCGGCTTTCTCTTGACTCTGGTGTTGTGCCGAAATCCTGGAAGCTTGCGAACGTGCAACCTGTGCCTAAAAGAGGTAGTCGTGCTGATCCTGCTAATTACAGGCCCATCTCAATCACGTCTTTACTTTGTAAAAGTATGGAGAGGGTTCTGAATCGTAGACTTCTGGCGTACCTTGAAGCGAATGATCTCTTAAGTGATCAACAGTTTGGGTTTCGTCGCAGTCGGTCTACTGGTGATCTTCTTGCGTACGCCACGTACATCTGGAGCGAAGCAATGGAAAGGCATGGCGAAGCACTTGCCGTTTCGTTGGATATTTCAAAAGCTTTTGACAGGGTTTGGCATGACGGTCTGATTAGCAAGCTTCCTGCTTATGGCTTGCCCACTGGGTTGTGTGCGTGGATTGCAGACTTTCTGAGAGATAGATCTCTTCAGGTGGTCATTGATGGTTGCTCGTCTGATCAGTTGTCTCTGAATGCAGGTGTTCCTCAGGGGTCAGTGCTCTCTGCAACGCTCTTTCTGCTGCATATTAACGATCTGTTGATACCCGGTATCCTTGGGTATGCAGATGACAGCACAGTTGTAGAGAGTTACACGTCCAATGCGCGTACCAGTGGGTTTGAAGTGCAGGCGCTGCGGGAGGCTATGGTTGAGCGTTTGAACTCATCTCTTAGGTCTGTTTCTAATTGGGGTGATGCTAATTTGGTCGCGTTTAATGCCTCAAAAACTCAAGCGTGTCTTTTCTCCACTAAGCGAACACCTTTTGACCTCACACCTTCTTTCCGTGGTCTATCGGTGCCAATTTCGGATAGCCTTGAGCTCTTGGGCACTACTCTCTCGGCGTCTCTTAATTTTGGATCTTTTATCGAGTCTAAAGCCCAGTTGGCCTCGAAAAAGCTTGGTGTCCTCTCTAAGGTGAGGAAATACTTCACTCCAGAACAGCTCCTTGCTTTGTACAAGGCACAAGTAAGACCTTGCATGGAGTATTGTTCTCACCTTTGGGATGGCTCAGCTAAATACCAACTGGAAACTTTTAATACCATTCAGAGACGAGCCGAGAGGTTAATAGGTAACAGCTCTTTACCCAAGTATCGGTTGCAAGGTCTGAGCCACCGGCGGCGGGTTGCCTCTTTGTCGTGCTTCTATAGGTTGCACTTCGGGGAGTGTGCACAAATATTGCATGATATTGTCCCGCCGAGTCCTTTCTTTCATCGATCAACCAGGCAGACGGTGAAGCGACATCCATTTATAGTAGAGATGCCGAAGTGTCGTACTAAGCGCTTTGAATCCACATTTATTATTCGCACTGCGAAACTTTGGAATTCGTTGCCAGCTTATGTTTTTCCCGAGGTGTACAATTTGGGGGTCTTCAAGTCGAGAGTAAATAGGTTTCTTCTAGGTCAGCGTGTTTCATCCTAGACATCGTCGATGTTTAACACCAGACAAGGCGTAGTCAAACGCTGGCCTATTTAATGTAAAAAAAAAAAAAAAAGCATGCAAATACAAAATGGCTGGATTTCGAAAGCTATTTTATCAGTTTAAAATTAAACATATTACTATGATACCAGTATCGTGCACTTCATATATGCGAATAAGCAATGCATACACTGCTTTTTCCCTAAAACCTTAGGCTGATATCAACGTGCCTGGTAATGCTGTAAAAGCCTGCAGCCAACAGCGGAAAGTCCATCCATAATCTTCAAAGTATTAAATGACGATCTGATAGTCCCCAAAAATATTAAAATAAATAATTTCCAAAGACTGGAATACATACCGCTTTTTAGGGGAGACCTTTGTCCATCGGCGATGATAGGCTGTTTCATTGATTGTAAGATTAAACACGACAGGCGATTTACTGTCAACAACAGTATTTTTTAAAGGAAAAAAGGTATATTTTGTTATCATTATTAGTATTATTTGTAGAGAGTTGGTGGCTTATTAGTGTGGAATGTGTCCTTCCGATCTGGAGGGAGCATGTTCAAATCCCGTCACCCAATGTATTTTCGATTTCCAGAAATCACATTTATGTTTATCCGACGATTTTATGGTAAAGAAAACATCGCGAGGAAACCTGCGGACTCCTGCGAAGAGAGTCAAAGGTTGTGCTTGAAGTCGTCTAATTAAGCCTGGACATAATAAATATACACAATACATAAATTGGCACTTTTATTTACCATCAAAAACATAAATCAGCCAATCAAAACATTTTCTCCAACTGAACCCCAAAAACGAAATGGGAAAGTCAGATAATGCTGTCAAGCACCCTCAAAGATGCTGAGTTATTATGCACTTTGGTGGTTAAGACATTTTAATTTGCACGCCCTGGACAATGGGCTCAATATTCCTGATGTTGTTGCAAATAAAAAAAGAAAGATAAAAGTGCTAATTATTAAAAAAAAACAGGTAAACGAAGAACTTCTATAAATATCAAATGTAACTTTCTCATTCGGATTTTGAATTTACGTATTTTTATATTACCACTGATCAATCACTCTATCAAGACGGTCAGTTCGCTCACCTGATGGTAGGTGACACGCTTGACCATGATAGAGCAACAGTAACATTACAGTGACCATTCTTCGTCAACATCGCATTGCGTCCGCCACCTGGGACGACGATCGTTAGGTCAAGACGTATACCCGGTAATTTCAATAGCTACAGTGCCCTCAACCCGGAACTCTTTCATCCAACATCTCCTTCGTCCTGAGGGCACTGTAGCTAGTAAATTTACCAGGTACAAAAGATCTAACATCTGTGGTCTCAAGTGTCAGATGTAGTGCGGCATTGACGAAGAATATTAACTGTCTGTCTGTCTAAGAGCGTCGGTGGCTCAGTGGTGTGGACGGTCGCCTTCCTACCGGGAGGGCTGAGTTCAAATCCCGACACGTACCAATGTATTTTCGAATTTTCGAAAAATATATGTACGTTATCCGACGCTCTTACGGTGAAGGAAAACATCGTGAGGAAACCTTCATGCACGCCTGCGAAGAGTTTCAAAGGTTGTGTGTGAAGTCGTCCAATCCGCACTGGGCCCGCGTGGACGACTAAGGCCTAATCACCCATACGGGTAGGCTCGTGCCCCTCGGTGGGGACGTTTAATGAGCTGATGATGATGATTAACTGTCTATCAGTTGTTAATCTCTTTCAATGCCGCTCCGTCATGGTTAGGCGTATCACTTACCAACGGGTGAGCGCCCTGACCGTCTTGTACACTTATAACATAAAAATATATAATTTCGAACCCAAATATGACTTTCGAATTCAGTACTTTTAATCAAGACTATCAATGCTGTCCATACAAAACCCCAATAAACTCTTCATCATCAGCTCATTAAACGTCACCACCGAGGGGCACGAGCATACCCATATAGGGTGATTAGGCCTTAGTCGTCCACGCGGGCCCAGTGCGGATTAGACGACTTCACATACAACCTTCGAATCTCTTCGCAGGCGTGCATGAAGGTTTCCTCACGATGTTTTCCTTCACCGTAAGAGCGTCGGATAACGTACATATATTTTTCGAAAATTCGAAAATACATTGTTACGTGTCGGGATTTGAACCTCAGCCCTCCCGGTAGGAAGGCGACAGTCCACACCACTGAGCCACCGACGCTCTTACATACCAAGCTCTTACATTATAACAATACATTCAATGCGGTGCTGATTGTGTTGGTATATAGCTAACGTCCCATCTGGTTTGATTCAGTACCGTAATTAAGTCACCGGCAAAATATTAATGAAGTGGACTCAGTTGAAGGCAGGTCTTTGTCCAACTTTCAATATGGCGGCAATGAATTATAAATCGTATTAACACCTTCATTTTGCTGGCTTGTTTGACTTTTGTATGATGGGGTTAATTGGTAAGAATATTTTTTTGATGATTTTTTTCGTGCTCGCTTCTTGTTTTAGGTGGCCTTAACAGCTTCACCGGGCAATTGGCGAGCGCAGATGGCTCTCAGCTTAAAAAAAACAAGAGCGTAAGGGCGTCCCCAGAGTGAGACTTGAACCTCGATTTAGGACGCTGCGGGAAGGAATAGGTAACCTAGAATATTATTACGTTTGGGGAAAGAGGCGACCTGGCACACGCCGGTTACGTGAATAGGGACTGACCGAACCTACAGGGAACCGCGACGATGGCCCCCGCCGGTGGAAGCGGAACCACAGATGTCGGTTTGTTGTGTGTTGTAATGTTTTAGCTATTTCGGCCGCCGATGCGGCGGCGACCGTGATAGGGTCGTCTAGCATGTCCCGTGGACGCCGACGTTTACGGGCGCGAATGAATTATTTTTATTAGCTGCTATTGTATATACTTACAGCAGATGAGACAATGAGTGGGTTTGAATGTGCTATTGCCGGGTCCAAGAAGCGTTAAGAAGCTAGCTTTAGGTACTTCGTGATTATAGGCAGCTCTAACTCTAAAACGTAAACATTTGTTATATAATATCATAACTTATTCAAGCCAGTAAGGTCATATAAGCCAGAGCTATGACCGTCTCTTCGTCCCGATAAGAATACGACAAACAAATTGTGCCGGCATAAAACGTATTTGTACGTACAGTAAAATTGTTAGTGGCCAAACAGAGGTACCTTGTAGATATAGCTTTTACACGGTACGCGGCAGGGTGAGGACTTGGTGATAGGAAATAGGATAACGACAATAAAAATTGAAAGTCCAAAAACATGGAAATCCTTTGAAGGCAAATGTATAAAATTACACAAATACTGCTAGATTAACTTACAAGTTGAGTGGCGTCCGCGTAACGGAAAACGAAGCGTAGGCCGACCCCCAACCAGATGGTCTGATGATCTGGTTAAGGTGGCAGGTAGCAGATGGATGTCAACTGCAAGGGATCGGTCCGCGTGGAAATCGTGAGGAGGAGGGGAGGCCTTCATTCAGCAGTGGACTTTCTAGGTTGTAATGATGAATGATGATGATGATGAACTTACAAGTTTACAAAATTTAAATTCATCATCATTATTATAGCCTTAAATTTCTACTGCTAAACGAAGGCTTCCCTAATGACTTCCACGATCCCATGCAGTTGATATCTATCTGCTGGTCATCAGTTGTTTATTTTGGTTGCCTTATCTCTGCTGGATTCTTAACAACCCTTACCCCGTCGTTACCGTGGCCGCTTCCGTAGCCCGGAATAGCGGGGCCGCCGGGGATTAGGTGCCGAAAAATGCTGCTGTCATTTGGGGGTAAATGTCATACTCACCACGCTTGGCAGGCGGGTGAGCATAGGGATACGCCAGTACCGAAGCGATGCTGCCCATCACTTGATAGAAATTTCCCTCTGTCGCCTTTTACGATACCCTAGGAAGATCATCATCAACTCATAATACATCCGCGCCGATTTTCATGAACGTACCCGTATAGGATCTTTATGCCTTAGCAGTCCACGCAGGTCCAGTGCGGATTGGCCGACTTCACGCATAACCTTCGAATTTCTTGGAAGCGATAATTCTTTGGAAGCGTGCGCAGGTTTCCGCACGATGTTTTCTCTCACCGTAAGAGTCGGAGCGTTGCATTCCGTTCTGGAGGGTGTAGGTTCAAATCCCGCCACGTGCCAATGTATTTTCGAATTTCCGAAATTATATGTACGTTATCCGACGCTCTTATGTATGAATGTTTGTATTTTCAAAAAAATCTATAGTCCTGTTTATATTATTGGCGCTATGTAAAAGTAAATAGTAAGTATTTATTATTTAAAAATAGCATCATTCATCCATTGACCCATTACTTGTTGTTTTGACATTGAAGATGTCTATACGTTCGTTTTCAGGGTTCGCATTAATTGCGCAATATCTCCGATAGTATGCAAGTTAGCCAGGACTATTTAGTATCGTAAGATTCAAAATTTAATGGCGGACCGTATGGTGTCAAATTGTGAAATTCGTTGCATCCTTTTTTAAAATAATCAAAAATTATCGATAAAAACAGAGATTTTTGGGGGTCATTTTTCATTAAAACTGCTACGATTCGGCCATTTTTCCAAATATCAAAAAGAGCAAAAAAAGCCCTCGACGTATGAATATTACGCATCGAGTTACATCAGAATTATCTCCAATCATCTTCGAAAATATGCAAGTTAGCCAGGACTGTTTAGTATCATGAGATGCAGAATTTGATGGCGGATCGTATGGCGTTAGAATTTTGAAAAATTTAAATTTTAAAAATTATCGGAAAAAAGCGGAGATTTTTGAAAAAAATGTACAGCCCTTGCAGTTTCCATAATTAAACGAAAGAGAAATATACCAAAGTTCATCTTCAATGCCTCCGTAGTTTGCGGGAACGGCAAGGACTGTATATTTTTTAGTTCCTTTATTATATTTAACACATTTTAGTCTTAATATCATGAAATTCATGTGAATCGCGAATCGCGACATACATATACCGACCCTAATACTCGATTCCCCAGTAGACACGTGCATTATAAATGCTTTGCGGATTGCGATATCCGAATTCGTACGAATTTTATTTCCCAATACACGTATGTTATTGAGTAGTTTTGTCTCTCCCACAATTCTTTATTGTGTTTTCTATGTTGATTAACATTGGTACTAGTATTCCAATACATTCCATGTATTTTTTTGTTAACAAAAATCGTAAGAAAATGAAAAAGCTACATTGTGAGATTTGTCCCTGTTAAGCTAGAACCCTGTTACCGACATAGCCCGCCGGATCAGCAAGTTGAAGTGGCAGTGGGCTGGTCACGATGTCGTAGAACCGATGGCCGTTGGAGCAGACGAGTTCTGGAGTGGAGACCGCGTCTTGGCAAGCGTAGTGTAGGACGCCCTCGGGCCCGATGGACCGACGACTTGCGGAAGGTCGCTGGTGGGAGCTGGATGAGAAAAGCGGAGGACCGGATATCTGGCGCAAAATGGGGGAGACCTATGTCCAGCAGTGGACTGCGATAGGTTGAAGAGAGAGAGAGAGAGAGAGACTAGAACATTGAAGGCTGAATCACCTGAAAGGGGATTCCGGTCGTTCCCGGCTACAATATAAGGATGGTAGTCGTTAACACAAAAATCCGCATTGGGCCCGCGAAATGAGTTCATCATCATCATCGTCAGCTTATTAAACGTCCCCACCGAGGGGCACAAGCCTACCCGTATAGGGTGATTAGGCCTTAGTCGTCCACGCGGGCCCAGTGCGGATTGGACGACTTCACACACAACCCGAATCTTTTCGCAGGCGTGCATGAAGGTTTCCTCACGATGTTTTCCTTCACCGTAAGAGCGTCGGATAACGTACATATATTTTCGAAAATTCGAAAACACATTGGTACGTGGCGGGATTTGAACCTCAGCCCTCCTGTAGGAACGAGACAGTCCACATTGAGCCACCGACGCTCTAATGATGTCTAATGAGCTCGAAATGAGTTAGTGGCCCAATAACCCTATATCCCAGTTATATGATTTATGTATTATTTCAGTTTATGGTACAGAAAGCGCCAAAGGCAACGTTACAGACGTTGTTTTCATTAACTGAATACATAATAACTGAACTTGAGTCACTCTGCAATAAATCTTAGTGCTCGCCAAATGTTAGAGGGGGGGGGGGAGCCAACTGCGGCTTATAATGGATTCGTTATTGTAGCATAAAAGAAGCAACGTAGGCCGAAATTTTGTCATTTCACTTTATTAAGAGTTTTGTCTTGACGACTTGGTGTAATCGTTTAAATGTTTTTTTTTATGTTACAACTGTTCTAAGTGTACAGGACGGTCTGGACGCTCACAGCATGACAGAGCGGCATTAAAGGAGACCAACAACTGATTGACAGTAATTATCCTCCATCAATGCCGCACTGCGCCCGTCACCCGAGGAAACAGATTTTAGATCTCTTATACCCGGTAATTTCACTAGCTACAGTGCCCTCATCCCGAAACACAAAAGTGCATAACACTCCTGTTTCACGGGATGATATCTGGCACTGCAGCGGAACCTACCTAGATGACTGAGTATCGAGTCTACCACCTAGTAAACTTGTTGTCATGTTGACTACTACACAAGGGTTCCGGGTTTATTTTTGCATGTCTGTTTTGGTCTAGACGTACCTATGTTATTACAAAAAAAAACATGTACCTATTATCCGTTGTTCAACCATATTTCAGGCTAATGCTTAGGGGATTAAAATTCCCTAAGCATTAGCACTCCACTCCGAATCCATCCAGTCATATCAGAGATTACCCGGAACAAACAAACAAAAACTTAATTCTTTTTAGCATATGTACCATACATACGAGTTTATTCATATCATCATCATCAGCTCACTAAATGTCCCCATCAAGAGGCACGACCCTACCCGTGTACGGTGATTAGGCCTTAGTCGTCCACACGGGCCCAGTGCGGATTGGACAACTTCACGCACAACCTTTGAATTTCATCGCAGGCGTGTATGAAGGTTTCCTCGCGATGTTTTCCTTCACCGTAAGAGCGTCGGATAACGTACATATATTTTCGAAAAATTGAAAACACATTGGTACGTGTCGGGATTTGAACCTCAGCCCTTCCGGTAGGAAGGTGATAGGTCACACTATTGAGCCACCGACGCTCTCATACGTGACGAAAAGAAATTGTTATTTCAATAATACAAACAAACTCTCCAAACCTTGTTATTAGCAGTACAAATCATAATTAAAGCAAAAATTAGCAGTACAAATTATAATTAAAGCACTAATTAGATGCACATTAAAGCACTAATTAGATGCACAATCTCACTCAAAAAATTTAAGCCCAGGCCCCAATGGAAATCAAATACAAACAATCAATTAAGCGAAAATCTATTGAAATAAGCAATCACTAAAATACTGTGAGTAAGCGAATCAAATTATTTTATACCAATCCAATTTCCAGCAACATCTCTCGGGATACAGTTCACAAAATATTTAATTAATTTTAAATGCACTGCTGTTATAAATATATTACTATGTTAATTGTTAACATAATTAGATTGTTTGTTTGTGTATTTGGCAGTTTCACAAATCCAGCGAATACTATTTAAATAAATATCCTCAGATAATCACACAGCGCCGCCTATACCCAAACAACGCATTTGACCTTTAATATAGGTACTAAAGAACTGATAAAATAATTATACAGGGTGAAATCGGGAATGCTTGGAGTCTCTCTTAGGGATAAGATCAGAAATGATATAATCCGCAAGAGAACTAAAGTTACCGACATAACCCGCCGGATCAGCAAGTTGAAGTGGCAGTGGGCTGGTCACGTATGTCGTAGAACCGATGGCCGTTGGAGCAGACGAGTTCTGGAGTGGAGACCGCGTCTTGGCAAGCGTAGCGTAGGACGCCCTCCGGCCCGATGGACCGACGACTTGCGGAAGGTCGCTGGTGGGAGCTGGATGAGAAAAGCGGAGGACCGGGATATTTGGCGCAAAATGGGGGAGACCTATGTCCAGCAGTGGACTGCGATAGGTTGAAGAGAGAGAGAGAGAGAGAAATCGGGAATATTGTTAATTTTTTAAAATAAGAATCTCCTGATTTATTAAACATTCGAATGTATAATCCGAATAGAGATTGACCCATAATACATAGAACAAAAAATTTAAAATGTTGCCTGAAAAAAAACCCGCTACATATGGGTTGCGGTGGGTTCACGGCGTGCAGTATAGTAGAGGACGGCGTAGGCGCGGTGGGGCGGGCGGTGCGGTCGCGCTGAATAAAGTAGTACCAGCTTTATCGAATTGCTCAATACAATGCTATATTTCACCTATTTATCATTATTTTTTTGTAACATTTATAATAATATCATATTGTATGAGATTCCCTTAAAAACAATCCATATTAATATGCGTACAATTATAGGTCGATGCCAACGTTTCAAAATTAAACCTGTATATTTTCTTTGTAAAACAAACATATACAAAGAAACACCCAGACCATTACAAATAAATATGTTCATGCACACAAATGTTTGTACTTAATGTTAATAATTTCCTATAACACTGCTCCAGTCATGGTCAAACGTATCACTTAACACCAGGTGAGCGCACTGACACTCCTTTTCACTTATGGTTATGACTAAAAATATTATATAATAAAATTATATTTTTTCTTGTAGAAAGCAAAAAAACGGTATCTTCTAAAACATTTTATTAGAATTAAAAAATAGTTCTTATATAGTTATTCTAATGTAATTGTGAATACCCATGTGATAAGTTCTTTTACACGTGTAGCAACTTTTATAGATTTGTCAAAGTTTGAAATAAGTTTGAAGAGTTATATTTATCAAAAGAAAAAGGTTTTATAAAACATGGCAAAGGTTTTTCTTCATAAATAATAGCCATATGACTAGAACACGTGTATTGTTTATTTTATCTGTTTTAAACTTATCTCGTGTTCTTTTATCTCGTGTTCGGAATTCGATTTTGTCTTTCTGAGACGCGAAGAAAGTTATTTGTGAAGTTTCAAATATAAGATATCCCCTCATCATCATCATCAGCTCATTAAACGTCCCCACCGAGGGGCGCGAGCCTACCCGTATAGGGTGATTAGGCCTTAGTCGTCCACGCGGGCCCAGTGCGGATTGGACGACTTCACACACAACCTTCGAATCTCTTCGCAGGCGTGCATGAAGGTTTCCTCACGATGTTTCCTTCACCGTAAGAGCGTCGGATAACGTACATATATTTTTCGAAAATTCGAAAATACATTGGTACGTGTCGACATCCCCTAATCGGACCCTATTATTAAGGTTTTGAGTTAGCAATTCCATCAGCTTATCTGATGATAAGTAGCTAGATTTACTCTCTCTGCAACCTATCACAGTCCACTGCTCGACATAGGGCTCCCTCATTTTACTCCAGATATCCCGGACCCCCGCTTTTCTCATCCAGCTTCCACCAGCGACCTTTCGCAAGTCGTCGGGCCGGAAGGCGTCCTACGCTACGCTTGCCAAGACGCGGTCTCCACTCCAGAATTTCTTCATGCTAGATTTGCTATAATGGCGCAATTATGACGCAGATATACTTACTAGGCGTCATATACTTGATCAAAAAATAAAATATATTTATATATAAAAATAAATTTTACCAGTTACAAAACTTTATAAAATGTATAACTATTTAAAGCAGTAAGCTTATTAACTTGTAAAACAGCTTCTTAAGTCAATAAAAACTAATTTAGCCGTTTCTATAATGCGACTTCAAACTTAAGTAAAATTGTAAAAACCATTTGAAACGATAACACCACAGGCAAGTTTACGAATAGCACTAACTTTGTTGACAACACAATTGTTTTATATAAAATCAGTTTGTGTTTGAAATGTTTCTCAGCCATGAAATAGAAATCATTTTAATTTTACGCCCCTCGCTCCGTCCATCCTTGCATAGCGGCACAAAGGTATATCATTACAGATGAATCACAAGATTAGATATCCGGACCACAAAGGCTAGTTTTGTTACAAGCCGGTTTTTTATTATATATGGAATTGATTCCTTTGTGGCATTCTAGAATATCAGATTGTCTGCTTTTTTCTGTTGTTTATAATGACGCTATTTCTTGATAGAGTTAAAGTAATAGAAATATGTTTATATATAAATTGTGTATCCTTAAAGTAAAGGAAAACATCCTGAGTTTCCTCACACTTCCTTCATGCACGCCTGCGAAGAGATTCGAAGGTTGTGTGTGAAGTCGTCCAATCCGCACTGGGCCTGCGTGGACGACTAAGGCCTAATTACCCAATACGGGTAGGCTTGTGCCCCTCGGTGGGGACGTTAAATGAGCTGACGATGATGATCCTTAACAAAGAAATATATTTATTTATTGTTAAATCATAAGTGAACGGGACGGTCAGTGCGCTCACCTGGTGGTAAGTGTTACACTTGACCATGACAGATGCAGTGTTGAAGAAAACTAACAACATTCAGTAGTCATTATTTTCCGTCAACACTAACCTGCACCCGTCACCCGAGACGACAGATGTAAGATCTCTTATACCCGTTAATTTTACTAGCTACAGTGGTTTTATCCCGAAAGACCTCTTATTTTAGCTTTATAAACTACAAATAAAAATGGATTAAAACATTCGTGACTCTTCATTAAGTTCAATTTATTTGTAAACATCGAAAAATGTTTGATGATCCAATACTTAAATGAGGAGAAAATGTTTATAAATTTTCACAAAGTCTTCAGCTCATCCATTACGAATCTTATCGCTAACGCGCTATACAAATTCAACAAGAATAAAGTGAAAAATATTTCAGAATAGAACGAACACTTCACGGATTTTTATCCAATACCCAAATGACAACCTCACAAAGGAAAACGGGCCCGCATAAATCAGTACATGTCATCTCCTAGGCTTTTGTGTTAGGAGACTTTATTTTATACAAAGACTCTCTGTTGAACTCGTAACGCTCTCACGGATTCCAGGAACTGGCGACCATTAAATAATGTATAGCGATGAACTTATATTAACAAAGATTTTACTTTTATATCATCATTCTCCAGCCCTTATCCCATTACTTGGGGTCGGCGCAGTATGTCTTTTTCTTCCACTCCTCTCTATCAGCTGTGTCATCCACACAAACCCCCTTCACACTCATATCCATCTTTACACAATCCATCCATCTTTTCTTTGGCCTTCCTCTGTTGACGCATCCATCCACATGCAGATTCAACACTCGCTTTGTTACGTGCCATTCATCCCTCCTCATGACATGTCCATACCAAGCTAACCGATTTCCTCTCAACTTTTCAGTCACTGGTGTTACTTTCAAGCTTCCTCTTACATACTCATTTCGTATCCTATCCATTCTCGTGACACCACACATCCATCTGAACATTGTCATTTCGTTTCAAAAATAAAAATAGACAAAATATTATACGTGAGAGCTATGAAACTAGTATTTAACCATGACAGTTAATATAAAATAACTAATTCCTGCTCAAAACCCGAGCAGGAATTAGGTCAGGCCCACTGGACTTATGGATGTCCAGAGATAAAAGAGTTCCTAGTACCTGTTGGTGGAATACAACCTCAGGCATAGAACTACCACACCTAGGTATGGAAGGCGGTGTCTTGTCCTGGTGACGTCGTCAAGGGTTGAGTTCGATGCAAAAAGTAAAGCAAGAAGGTCAGCTTTCTCCTTTGCGGTATGGGCAATAGAACCATCATCCCTACAAAGCGGTGAAAAAGATGGGCGACAAAAATTGTCTTGCACTAATAAGTGTGACTACATTAGTGACACATTCGAGGAAATATATTCTAAACTTCTTAAAATTATAATTCTTGATGCGAGTGCGAGTTATAATTAGGTGGCAAAATTTAAAAAGTATTAGCAATAAAATCAAATTATGTTAAGAATTTCAAAAAGTATTTGTTTGCAGAAAAAAATAACATTCATTGGTTTCCTTTGAACAAATGTTGATCGATTATCACCAATTCTTTTTTTTGTAAAGGTATTATCGTTATGATATTTATGCATATGGCTATTAAGCAGATTCAAAATTTTTATGCTTGAGCAATTAACCCTTTAACCGTCAATGATGCCTTAGGGCGCCAGACAACAAATTTTACGGCTTTCAATGTGTTAAGATGAAAAAAGTACTCAAGTGAAGACCGTGGAGTCGTTAGTACGCAAAGAAAAGCGATAACATCCCGTGGAGTTAGCTCAGCTGCTGGTCCAGAAAGTTGGCAGATCTCCATAGAACTACCAGCTTCCACCTTCCGGAACCAAAGCCATTTCAATATAATGTGATGTTGGTATTAGAGATGGGTCGAACTCATACACAATACTTTCTAAAAATATTCTTCAACCAACTTATAAATTTGCAATTCCATATGTGTACTAGTGATATTTGGAAACATTTCAAACTCCAGGATATAATACACAGTATAGCTGCGTAGTAGCGCAAGTAAACATGATTTGCGAGCACACCGTTTGCCGTAATTCAAATCAGAATTAGCACACGGCGGTTCCATGACTGGTTACGAATGTATTCCTGTTTAATATTGAGCCCGGTATCTATTCATTAAACGTTTTTTTAATTTACGTTTCACAAAACGAAATTTTTAAAGTTATATTTACCTATTGTTTTGTAATATTTTATATATTTCTTATTATCTTTGTCACAAGAACTGACATTGTTCCCTCCGGAGAGGTTCAAATTTTAGATGCCGAAGCCAAATGTTCTTTCTACATGATGGTAAATTACATAAGTTAAAGAAATGTTTCTCAAAAGTCTTTCACAACGTTTTTGTAGTTTTATGACTATGACTCTTCATTGGTTTTTTATTTTATGCTTGGTTTTGGTCATTTTTATTGTTGGTAAACTGTAATTGTTACTGTTTAGTTCATTGACTAAACTTATCTTTTTCATTCTGCTTGATTACTATATCTATAGGTAGATTTCATACATTGTTTACAAATAAATAATTGTATCATTTATACTTTCGTTAGCATTTCAGTATCGGGTTTGTATTTTTAGGCGTCAGAGTAGATAAATATTGAAGTTTCATATTTGACAACCATCCGCAAACATGAAATCCAAATATCGTAATTTTGATGACGCGAACTTGTATATATGAACTTGATTCGTATATCGGAACGAACTCGGTAAGGTTTAATTTATAACGGGCAGACTGTGTACAGACCGCATCTACGTGGATTGCTTTGCGGTCGCGTAATTATACAGATTTATTCGACCACTTCGTTCTTTAAATACCGACTAATTATATATTCCGTGCATTGACGTTCGAATACTTCGAAAATATTTCTTGCGGGTAAATAATCCAGTGAAAAAAAGCATATATACGGTCGAATTGAGTAACCTCCTTTTTTGAAGGCGGTTAATAAGAGTGTTAGCACTTTGTGTTTCGGGATGAGGTACTGTAGCTAGTGAAATTACTGGTATAAAGACCTAACATCTGTTTTCTCGGGTGACGGCGCAGTCGACATTGATGGAGAATAATAACTATTATCAGTTGTTGGTCCTCCTCCATCCTCCATCAGGTGAGCGTCCTGACTGTCCCGTTCACTTCATTATAAAAATTACTCATGTGTCGATACATTTCCGTCGAGTTTTGGTAATGATGATATTGGAGTTTATGAATTCCATATGCTCTTAATGCAAAGCTTTAATATAGTGACACTCAAGATACTCATATGAGCCAAGAGTAAACATTCCATCTAAACGATGTTTACATTTGACAACATAATAATAATAATAAATATCCATGACATTCACAAAACGCCATCTAGCCCCAAACTAAGCATTTAGCCTGTAATATGGGTACTAAATAATGGAAAAACGGATAGATCTGATAATATTTTATTGTATCGTTTAACTCTTTTTGACATGTTTCTTCAATTGGTTTGACTATATTTATGACCACGTTCAAATAAAATTTCAATAACTTTTCTTCTTATGTATATATTTAAGAAAAAGGAGTCGTTTGCTTTATTACGTGTAACTGGCGCTGTTTGTGCAAGCTTTTATGTGAACATAGTATTCCATATAATTTATTAGTTATTAATCATTAAAAGCATGATCGAGTTTAAACAGTACGGCTTCTATGCTTGTTTATGTATATAAAGGCGTTAATTTGCCTATAAATATCAGCTCTGTGCGGCTAATCGTGCCGCAAACCGTTAGCCGGAAATATGAGACATTTAGCATTAAATTTCAGCATTTGACCCTTGGATACGAATACTTTGAACTTATTAGCGAATATAATTTGAAAATTTCATGCTTATCATGCTTAAAATCAAGCAAAATTTCAAATAAATTTTTAACGGCGAAGTCAAACTCAAAAATGCTTTATTCAAATTAATAATTAAATTACACTTTTGAATCGTCAAAATAGAAATTAATTTAATTAATCTACCACCGGTTCAGAGGGTTGTTATCTACCGGGAAGACACCGGCTAGAAACTTGTGTAGTTACTTTGTTAATCCATACTAATATTATAAATGTGAAAGTATCTCTGTTTGTCTGTCTGTCTGTTTGTTTGTTAAGCTTTCACGCCTAAACGGCTGAATGGATTTTATTGAAACTTGGTATGTTGATAGAAGGTAACCTAAAATAGGTTTTAGACTACTACTTGTCACGTTTACACCCCCCACTTCCCTAAAATGGGGGTTGGAAGTTTGTATGGAACATTCCGCAATATTGTAGTACGACGCTGAAATTTGGTATGCGGACTAATTGTCAGAATCGAAAAAATATGGCATTTTCTTTTTCTAAAATCTACCCCCAAACCCATCAAATAGGGGAGGAAGTATCATATCCGATTTTCCGCAGTTTTTAAGGTAGAAAAAAAATTGGTATAAGGGCTGTAAGTCACAAACAATAAATCTTTCATTTTTCTTTTTTCGGAAATCGGTCCCAAAAGCCCTAAAAGAGAGAGAAGGGGGGGGGGGATATTATACCAGACGTTTTTCAGTATTATATATATTCACAAAAATGTAAACCTTTGGAGTTAGGGGGAGGGGATTCCTAAGTATAATACCTATATATATATATGTGAATACTTATATATATATATGTTTTTTTTTCGGAAATGGACTCCAAAACTTTTTAAGGTCTGCGGTATATATATATATGTCTATAATTTTTTTTTTCGGAAATGGACCCAAAACCTTTAAAATTTGGGATCCTTTGTATATTGATATATATAAACCTTTGAAGTTGGGGGGTTATCACAGTTTACAAGGTAGAAAGCTAAAATTAAGTTTGAGGACATTTACTGTAGGTTTTACACAGTACTTATTTGCGTAACCGGCGTATACGCTTCGAAAAAAGTAAACTAACTCTCGGCTCGTTGTGTAAATTAAAAGGTTAGTGTCATCTGCACTTGACGACCCATTGGTGTTGGGTTTGAGATTTCGGCTGCAATACCAAAGGTTCGGGTTCGGTTCCCGGCAGTACAAACATTTGTGTGCATGAACATGTCTACTTGTAATGGTCTGGGTGTTTTTTATGTATAATATGTATGTATTTACAAAAAAAAGTACATAGGTATGTTTATCCGTTGTTTAGTACCCATAATACTGGCTTCACGCTTAACTTGGGGCTCGATTGCGCTGTGTGAATGTCAGTGTATATTTATTTATTTTTATATTTATCTGCGTCACACATCATTTGGTTAGGAATTTAAAATTCCCATGCTTTATCTTATTTCAATCAGAATCAGTCCTCTACATTTACTATTGTAAGTGTAGAGGACTGATTCTGACAGATCATGACACGGTATTCCGTGTCATATGGCAATTTACTTGGTGGTAGACTCGGTACTGAGTCGTCTAAGTAGGTACCACCGCAGTGCCAGATATCGTCCCGTGAAACAAGAGGATTATGCACTTTTGTGTTTCGGGATGAGGGCACTGTAGCTAGTGAAATTACTGTGTATAAGAGACCTAACATCTGTTGTCTCGGGTGACGGGGGCAGTGAGGCATTGATGTAGAATAATAACTGTTTATCAGTTGTTGGTCTCCTTCAATGCCGCTCTGTCATAGTCAGGCGTACCACTTACCATCAGACGAGCGTCCTGATTGTCCTGTACACTTTCGTGACATAAAAAAATTAAGAAAGATAACCTTTATTCAGAAAATTCTTAGCATTTGCACGTTTCACGAACATACATTTCTATTTCTGAAGAGAAATATTCTTAAGCGATCCCTCAACCGTGCAAAGCTTTGGACCGACTCTGAATAGTCCATTCCTTCGAATTGAAGGTCAAGTGAACTTTTTCAATTATCCAAATAACTGCCAAAAGGAACAAAGGGCCTTTAGCCAAAAGGAAAGGGTCAGGTCCGTTTGAGTATAGATAAGAGTTTTACTTCGATTATGTTGTAGCTAGATTTTGTGAGAGCCATGAGAGCACAATTGGCTTTCTTTTAAATTGACGAGGCATAATTTTTAATGCAAACGTATAATACAAATAAATAATACGAAGAGCGTCGGTGGCTCAGTGGTGTGGACTGTCGCCTTCCTACCGGGAGGGCTGAGGTTCAAATCCCGACACGTACCAATGTATTTTCGAATTTTCGAAAATAGATGTACGTTGTCCGACGCTCTTACGGTGAAGGAAAACATCGTGAGGAAACCTTCATGCACGCCTGCGAAGAGATTCAAAGGTTGTGAGTGAAGTCATCCAATCCGCACTGGGCCCGCGTGGACGACTAAGGCCTAATCACCGTATACGGGTAGGCTCGTGCCCCTCAGTGGGGACGTATAATGAGCTGATGATGTATAATACAATTATTTTTTATGATCCCCACTATTAAAAATCTAATTACAACTTGAATAAATTTTTAAATAATAATTTATTTGACTGATTTTATCGTTTGGTATTTTTTTATTTGGTCTGTGGCTCGTGATATCGGTAACTGCAAAGTAACTGGATCGTCCTTAGAAATCAATAAGTTTTAGAAATTTCATCCAGTGACTCGGTTTCGATTTAATATTCACTAATCAGGAAAAGTATGCAAATACAAATAAAATACGAGGGTGCAGGTTTTTTGGAATTTCCGAAATTATAGTATGTACGTTGAAACTCTTACGGTGAAGAAAAACATCGCGAGCTTAAAGCTGCACGTCTACGAAGAGATTCAAAGTTTGTGCGTGAAGTTTGCCAACCCGCACTGGATCCGCGTGAACGATTTAGCCTATACATCCGCGAACGGGTAGGCTCTTGGTGGGTACGTAAAGTAAGCTGAGGTGATGATGCTGACAAATAACATTTAGTTACCAGAAAATGAAAACTATGTTTTTTTACCTTTACAATTTATAAAAAATATAATTTCTTTCATACACTTTCGAGTATCTGATGCGATTTTCCGTACAAACATTAATTCAATCCTGTGTTGAAGAGACTTTCATTGCATCCAGCGCTAGACGCCGGTCTTTGTGGTAAGCTGTGCTAGCGACTTAGTTATTTTAAGGATGTCAATATTAAGGCTTTAATTTTAATGGCCCTATCCAGAATTATTCCAGAATAGGAATCCAGACGCAATAAAAATCTATCGATGAAGACTAAAGTTGGCTAATCCGCACTCAACAATTCTCCATTTAAATATTGGCTGCGAACTCGCTTATCGAGTGTACACGGATATCGATATCAGTTAAATAGTATACTTGTTTGCCTTTATAAAAATAAGTAATAATAAATAAATATCCACTGACATTCACACAGCGCCATCTAGCCCCAAGTTTAGCATAAAGCCTGTATTATGGGTACTAAACAACGGATAAATGTACTTATATACATTTTTTTTGTAAATACATACATATTATACATAGAAAATACCCAGACCATTACAAACAGACATGTTCATACACACAAATGTTTGTACTGCCCGGGGATCGAACCCGGAACCCTTGGTGTTGCAGTCGACCTTTCAACCGTAAAACCAAATGGGTCGTCTAATATCGTATCGTATCTAATATCGTGTATACATACAACAAATAAAACAATTAAAAAAAAAAAATTTCAAAATTTTACAACGTGATAATATTTTTTCAGCCAAATTAACCTCTGACCTAAAGGGATTAGGAAAAACTTTAGACGAATTTCCCAAACGAAATCAGACAGGCGTCAACCCTAGTTCTCTTTAGCGTAAGCTGTTTTTATAAAGATGATTAAACATGAAGGATTAGTTGGCAACCGCTGGACCTCGGTTCAGGGTTTTTAAGTTAAGAACCGTATAAAATATTATACTTTTAATCAAATTTATTTCTTAATCTGAAACCTAAAGCAAAAGGACATTTACTTTGCTTAATTTCACTATATTCTTCTAAAATATACTTAAGCTCTGAATTTTATCTCTCAAATATAATTATAAATATCCACTGACATTCACACAGCGCCATCTAGCCCTAAGTGAAGCGTGTATTATGGCTACTTAACTAATATATGTGTGTGTATAAAGCTAGTTATGACGATACACACAGTACTGAACATAATTTATTCAGTGCAAGTCGACGCCTTTCGGCACAATTAGCGAAGCGTCCCTCAAGGTTTGCAGTGTCAGTATGTTAAATGCAGTCGACGTAAATAGGCTACGTCTCGAATTATAAACGTTTGTTACGGTATATTATACAATTTTATATATTATTTTTCACTTTTAATTAAAGTTCAAAATCATCATCTCATTATACATCCCCACCGAGATTTCCATCATTGTTAGAGCGTCGGTTACACGTACAATTTTGAAAATTCGATGAGACATTAGAACGTGGCGGCATTTGAACCTGCTGATTTGCACCCTCCAAATCGGAAGGCAATAGTTCACACTAATTACAATTATCTTAATTCAATAAATTAAGATCATAGTAATATGACTTATTTGAAATACTAAGCCATCAATCCTCATAACATTCGTTCCGCCCACTTTTGGAAAAAGGGTACTGCTATAAAGCCAATGTAAAAAATAAATTTCCGCTAACATTCACACAGCGCCATCTAGCCTCATATAAACGCAAGCTTTTAGTAAGGGTACTAAACAACTGAAAATGAAAAATGAATGAAAATGAAAATGAAAAGTGTTTATTCAGTTTAGGTCCTTAAAGAACACTTATGAATGTCAAATGAAGCTACCACTGGTTCGGGAGGTAGTTTTCCACTGAGAAACTGATAGACATACATTATTTTTGTAAATACATACATATTATACATAGAAAACACCCAGACCATTACAAACAGACATGTTCATGCACACAAATGTTTGTACAACCCGGAACCCTTGGTGAAGTAGCCGACGTCTCCACCGTTACACCAAAGAGGTCGTCGTAATGGTCGTGAGATTAAAAGTCTCATACAACATTCATTATTCAAAATACGCATTGTACAGATTAGTTTTAAGAACAATCTCGAATAAACAATCCGAAGCGAACACAAAAAGTTCGTAGCGGATAAAAACTACCGACCAACTCTAAATTTTTTATTCTACAATACGACATTCCGCAACATACGAGCGAACAAATTCAAAGGAGTGACAAATTCACCTAGCCTAGGTGGCAATTCACAGCAATTCCAGCGACACGACACTTGTAATAGAAAACAAAAACTAAATCACACAGCGCCGCCGAACGTTGCATCCAAGGCGAATCGTGATACCACACATCACCAGGGTTGCCAGCTTTAGGGGGAACAAAAACGGGACGATCGAAAATCCGTCTGTGACGTTCGAAGTTTGGTCCTCATCGTATTAATATATATAATGACTGTGGCATCACAATATATTTATGAAAATTTAATTTACGTCCGTAAATACTATCATACCTTTAAAAAATATTGTGACTCACACAATTTTAATACTAGGAATAGAAACAAACTTGCTGTTCCGGACTTGAGACTACATAAAGTAGGTAAATCTTTTATAGGAAGATGTATTTGTTTTTCAATAAGGTACCGCAGAATATTGCCGAGTTACCTTTACACATGTTTAAAGCTAGAATAAAAAACCACCTTTCTAAAAAAGGGTACTACACTATTGACGAATATTTATGTGATAAAAATCCTTGGTCCTTAATGCTCAGCTATTTCAGTGTTTATGATATATTGTTACATTAAGTAATTGTTTTTAAAAAAGGCTACACCGTTGAGTTTTCTTGGGTGCTTCTTTCTCAACAGGCCAATCCACTGAAGCCCTTTTTTTTAAAGCATCAAAATTCATATTTTTAGTCTAGTATTTTTAATTGTTTTTTATTATATTTGTATATTTTTGACGTTCATAAGTGCTTTTTGTAAGCCCAATTTGAATAAAGAATTTTGAATTTAAATTTGAATTATGACGAGTTCTGGAGTGGAGACCGCGTCTCGGCAAGCGTAGCGTAGTACGCTCTCCGGCCCGATGGACTGACGACTTGCGAAAGGTCGCTGGTGGAGGCTGGATGGGAAAAGCGGAGGACCGATAGGATATGTATAGGATATAGGATATATATAGGATATCTGGCGCAAAATGGGGGAGACCTATGTCCAGCAGTGGACTTGTTTGTGGAGTGGCTTGCCGAGACGCGGTCTCCACTCCAGAACTACTCAAATTAAATGATGAATTTATAGTTATTGTTACGAGCCGATTTTAATAATTCTATAATTTTTTGTTAAATATGATGTTACTTGATTGATCCTATCGCCTATTGTCAAAAATCGGGACGAAATCTAACCCGGAATAATGCTTTCGAAATCGGGACTGTCCCGGCAAAATCGGGACGGCATGGCGCAACGTGATACCACATATCACTGTGCCCATTTGGCACGGGATGGGTCGGAACGGCCCGATATAAATCTGAGCCGGTTATCCGGGCCGGTTGAGTTCGATACGTTCGTGGTTTGATTCCCAATCGCGCATGTTGGATAAGGCGTGATAGGTTTTATTGGACGTTATCTCGATGTGGCGTTACAAGAATGTATAAGTAGTGCCGATATAGAGTTACTATGATCTGAAGGAACGAATATATTTTACATATGCAAAATATTAGTAATACTAATAAGGAACTTTTTAAAGAAATAAATATAATGACTGTAGCATCACAATATATTTATGAAAATTTAATTTACGTCCGTAAATACTATCATACCTTTAAAAAAAATTGTGACTCACACAATTTTAATACTAGGAATAAAAACAAACTTGCTGTTCCGGACTTGAGACTACATAAAGTAGGTAAATCTTTTATAGGAAGATGTATAAAGTTTTTCAATAAGGTACCGCAAAATATTGTCGAGTTACCTTTACACATGTTTAAAGCTAGAATAAAAAACCACCTTTCTAAAAAAGGGTACTACACTATTGACGAATATTTATGTGATAAAAATCCTTGGTCTTAAATTGCTCAGCTATTTCAGTGTTTATGATATATTGTTACATTAAGTAGTCGTTTTTAAAAAAGGCTACACTGTTGAGTTTTCTTGGGTGCTTCTTTCTCAACAGGCCAATCCACTGAAGCGCTTTTTTTTTCAAAGCATCAAAATTCATATTTTTAGTTTAGTATTTTTTATTATATTTTTGTATATTTTTTGACGTTCATAAGTGCTTTTTGTAAGCCTAATTTGAATAAAGAATTTTGAATTTGAATTTAACTTAAGTTGTTATACTATCGTTCCTACTTCACCCTTTTTTTGCGAAGAAGATTTGATACCAAACTTCACTCAATGATGCAAAGGAAAATCTTGCACTTGGTTGTTCATTTTAAACAAATAGCTATAAAAATTGGGTAAAAAAATATTTTTGAAAACAAGCTTTTATTTAAATATGCTTAAAGAAAAAAATATTTTATACTAAAATTTTGATAACTAATAACGTCATTTCGACGGGATAAAAAGAAGAAGAACGTCATTTCAAATTAAACACATTTGACACAATTTTTACGTTATAAAAGCTTGTCGCAAGATTTAAGTACTCGTATTTACTTACTGCCTATTAAAATTGTAAAACCAATAAAGAAAATATCTTGAAGAGCCGGCAAGAAACTCGACTCTTTAAACTTTTTATATCATTGATTACAGTGCTTTGTCATTTACCTACTCGTAGCTTTACAAAAATTTATTACCAAAATTTTGTAGCTGGAACCCTATGTGCAAGACCACACATCTTTATCAGATAAATATTCGTCTATTGTGTAGTAAACTCTTTTTCATAAAATTTTACAAATCTTTAATTTAAGCTGGTGAAAGGGCAAATCACATAGACAAATCACAAATGATAAACACTAATGGTTACTGATTGATTGGTTTTCTTTTAATAATTCATACAAAAGGTCATCATATTGAATTTGTCCGGTATCCTATAAATCGGTGTGGGCTCACTCGGACCGGGCGACCGGAGCCCGGCTTATATCCGGGAAGGGTTAACACGGGTAAACCGGGCGCTAACGTGCACCTGCGAATCTATGAACATATGGATATTTCGTAGAAGAGAAGAGAAACAGCGTAAAGGTTAGAAGTAATTCTTCGAGGTTCGGGAATCACGCGAATTCCTGAACTCCATGAAGTCTATTTTTTTACGATCAACCATTCAGTCAGGACAAAATTATTTAAAAATCGAACTACGAAATTACTTTTGATTTTTCTAAGACATACTAATTTTGAAGTTTCTAGTAAAAAGTTCGCTACAATTTTACTATTCGATTGTATTATATTGCTTAACTTTTTTTACCATAAAGTAGTTATAACCATAGTTATGGCTTGTATGGTAGGTACTTAACAGTACAGGCAAATAAGATTATTTTTATAAGAATTAACGTTATGGTGGTTAAAGTTTAGTAACTTCATAGGTACCAGCGTACCGTATAAATAATTCTAATAAGTCTTTATACTAATGTTATAGACAGTGCTTATAAAACATGCTAAATAAATCGTCGCAGTCGTCGAACAAAGACGGATGCGCATTTCAACAATTTTACAGGAGAGCCATTCAAACATTTTGCATAGAATTCTACTCCATATTTTTAAAACTAGTAACTTAATTTTCATGAAACTTAGACTAGTTGTTATGTATAATGACTTCTTTTAAGCGATCTAAAATACGAATCCCTTAAATATATAGTTTCCGTAAAATGTCACATCAGTTGTTGTTTCCTGGAGTTTATTGTGACGTTATTAATGAACTGTCGTTATTGGATGGAGTTTGAAATTATAATTCATGACGAATAATACTTTCCGTCTATATTCTAGGGACTATACAAAAAATATGTGGGCGGTTTTGAAATAAATGTAGGCTTGGTATAGGTAATTTATATTTACTGGGGATGGAATTGGAGTGTTTGGTTATTGTGACTTTTCAATGTTAGCGGCTATTGGAGACGATAGAGCACTAAACAGGGTAACAGTTAACGGCTTTGGTGTTACAATGTTGCTAAACACCTGTGAGTATTCTGAGGGAGGTAATTTATTTGCGCAAACAGGGATCATTTCACCTACAGGCATAAAAGGATCATTAAATTCATGAACGGGAACTACTGCAACGGATCCATCTTAGAGGTTTGAACTCAGACCTGTCGATTCTTGGATGACATCTCCGAAAAAAGTATCATTCCATACTTATTTTATTTATTCCGTTGACAATATTTAAATTGCTTCAAGTGGTAACGTTGAAACACAATACATTTGCTCCACTAAAAAAGTTCTCAAGAAGTGCGCCCCGGAGTTGACACCGGCAATAACGCGGCTTTCATACTCATCCAGCGTAGTCCCGACTTCATGGAAGACGGCTTTAGTGCACCCGATCCCTAAAAAAGGTGACCGCTCAAATCCGTCCAACTAAAGGCCAATAGCCATTACCTCCTTGCTCTCGAAAATAATGGAATCCATTATTAACGGTCAACTTCTCCGATATCTTGAGGATCACCAGTTGCTAAGCGACTATCAGTACGGCTTCCACCAGGGTCGGTTGGATGGTGATCTCTTAGTATACCTGATGCACCGATGGGCACAGGCGATCGAGAGTAAGGGCGAAGCTGTGACTTTTAGTTTGGACATTGCGAAGGCCTTCGATCGGGTTTGGCATAAAACGCGATTCCAAAGCTTCCGTCCAACGGGCTTCCCGAAAAATTATGCGAATGGGTCACTAGCTTGTTTAGCTTACAGAAGCATAAAGGTCGTAATTGACAACGAATGCTCTGATCTCATGTCTGTTAGTGCTGGTGCCCCGCAAGGCTGCGTGCTATCACCTACGTTGTTCCTCTTGCACATAAATCATTTGCTATAAATCAGTGGAATTCATTGTTATGCGGATGACAGTACGGGTGATGCACACTGGCTGCGCTAACATTTCTCGGGAAAACGTCAGTGAAAGCCGAAACAAACTTGTGTCTGAAATTGAAACATCGTTTGTGAAAGTATCAGACTGGTAAACTTAATTTGGTCCAATTTAATTCCAAGAAGACACAAGTTTGCGCGTTAACCACAAAAAGCTGCTTTTTGTCGCATCGCTGTTTCGAGAGCATTCCTTTAACTGCCGCAGCCAATATCGGATTTTTTGGTGTCGACATATCGAGCGAAGTCTAGTTTCGTGGCCATCTGGAGGGTAAGGCTAAATTAGCCTTGAAGAAGCTTGGCAAGCAATCGATCGATATTTCACACCGCCTGCAACTTTATAAGGCGCAGGTTCGGCCTCTCATGTAATACTATTCTCATCTTTGGGCAGGGGCTCCCCAGTACCAGCTTCTCCCTCTAAACCGCATTCAGCGAAGAGCGAAATCGACAACTCGCGATTGCAATGATGTTTCGGATAGGCTTGACTCCTTGGCACTGTGTAGAGATGTAGCTTCGTTATGCATTCTCTATCGCATATACGAGTACCATGGCGAGTGCTCTGAGGAACTGTTCGGTCTGATCCCCACCGCTTCTTTCCGCCATCGATCTACGCGACAACTCTACCACCTTGACAGTTGGCGAAGTACTGTGCGTTTTTACAGAAGCTTTCTGCCCCGCACCACAGAATTGTGAAGTAAGTTGCCGCATGCGGTGTTCAATCCTTCAATAAAAGAGCGTACTCTTGCTTAATGGCCCGCAACACATCTAATAGCTCCTTTGGTGTTGCAAATGTCCATGGGCGGCAGTATTCACTTTCCATCAGGTGATCTGTCTGCTCGTTTGCCCCCTATCCTATAAATAAAAGTGTTGTGTTAAAAAAATACTCCTCGTTTTTTCAAATTTTAGTATAAATATGTTTAAAAATGTATTGGCTAGCAATTCAAACCCGGCACCTTTCAACGCGATAAGTATTAAATAATAAGCTTTATCAAGATTATCCGCTGTGTAAATAATTCTTAAGAGGAAATAATATTTCAAAATGATATATTTTTTAGAAAAACAATATCAATATTATCGTTTTATTTAATGAACAACGGCGTATATAAAATGATGTCCTATCAATAACGTCGGATATTCCTATCCGACTCGCATCTTTCCGTAGAAAAAGGATGGTAATTACAAGACGCCCTCAAATACTCCAAGGAACAATGACGGATTGTTGATTCCATCAAGAAAAATGTACGAAACAAACAAACATGTTTTTTGATGCTTATAAATACAACTGATCTAGTTTCAACAGCATGAATATAAAATTAAAGATAAATATAAAACAATACGTACTTACATTGAACAACATCGGATTTGACAAACTGTCGTTGTACGGCGGATTAATATATTAAATCTTAAGTCATAAATAAATAACATCTAGAGTCTAAAAAAAACTTCAGAATATTATGATGTTCACTTTCTTGTAATATGTTTTAATTGTTCAGCTGGTTTTTCTAAATTATTGTTTTATTATCCAATATTCTTTCAGCCTCAGCATTGTATTCATCACTTTTAACAAACAATTACATTTGTTTTGATCTCGAATTCATATTGTTTCTTTATTAGAGATTATATTGGTTCATATGAATCGTAATTATCCTAAAAAGAGCTTGATAATGATGTCAAAACTTGCCGCGAGCAACAATCGCATGCCTTCGCGCAGAACAGGAACGGAATAAACCATACGACGCAGTGAGAGGGGTGCGGGGGACGGATACCATTCGGTGTACACGGATGGATTCGTGAATCGGGCGGTGTACTACGCTCACAGAATCAAATCCGCCGTTATTCTAGTCTGTATTTTGAGTATTAAGTAAGTTTAAAAAAAAAACTTGGTGTCAATCCATAAAACACAAGATTTCAAATCAGTTTATGCAATAAAACAAAAATGAATAAAAATCAGAACCGTCTCTGTTCTACGACTGCGACGAAATAATCATTGTAGCTATTCGTCAAAAGATGGCGTTGAATGTGCGATGAAACACGACAACGCTACGTTTTGGTGTGAATTCATCAGAAACTTAGAATTGCATTACAAATGTGATTAAGTACTTCCAAGTACCACGCTAACAAAAAAACATTTTTAATGATGTTAACAGATATAATCAGTATTAAATCATTACTTTTTACACATTTATTCCGAATTATACGTTTGATATAAAGTACTTAAAAAATAAGATATCATTTCAGTTATTTATTACTTTTAAAAGATTCGTTGTATTCGCATTTGCAAAGATTCATTTTAATAATAACTCGGCATCGATCACTATTCACCCGATGCAATGGGGGCTACCGTGAGTGAATTTGCCACCAGGAGGCGCTAGTGTCGCGTGAGGTCCTAAAACATGCAATTTAAATATTTTCTTCGGTATTCGTGAAAAAAACTAAATATATTTTTTAATTTGCGTGTTGAAAAGTGATCTCCATTAAATTATTGCAAATAGGGATTATTTGGTGATAAATTTGATGGATTATTTAATTTAATTTAATAGTCGTGCTGTTTAATGGGAAAATTATGAAGAATAGCTTATTATACAAGAATAACTGCTTTTTATTACCTACACATACATGATACCTGTCATTCCTAGACAAAATTTTCATGTTAATGTAGTAGTTATCATTATTTAGTGCGTAGTTTCAATTAACAACTGAAGGACCTCTAGACCTTACTCTACAGTGGCGCCACCTGGTGAGCAACAAAACGGTAGTCCCCATTGTAGTGCGCTCACACGGTCTGGATCAGTGCAGTCCGTTTAAATCCGGCGAGGGTTAAACCGGGTTAAGCCGACACCCGCACCTGTGAAGCTGCGGTCCGTTTTCAGGGACAACCTGTGAATTTAAAAATAATATGCTTTTGCTATCGTGTTTTGTATTTACGTGTTAGGAAGTGTACATATATTTAGTAACCATTTAAAGTAAACGCGTATACTTAGTCTATCATCATCAGCTCATAACTTTATATGTCCTCACCAAGGGGCACGAGCCTACTTGTAAAGGGTGTATAATAGGGTGGAGCGAAATTTTTTTTTTTTCGTTATCGCTTTGGAATACCTGTAAAAAGTTGCTCTTTTGTTTCACGATGACATACACAATTTTTCATTGAACTCCTAATATCCTTAGAGGTGCCCCCAAACTCATAAATATTTGAAAAAAATGCGAAAATTGGTAAAAAAATACTTTCGTCATGTTTCCGCTTAATTTGATTCTGAACGTTGCCCTGTTTGTTTATGATACAAATATTTAACCCGAGACGTGTTAGTTGATGCGAGGGACGGAAGTACGCGGGGTACGCGGGAGGAGGTCATTTCACTACTCTCATCAAACGTTGTTTGAACGCCACTTAGTCGACATACGCGCGCGGATTGTTATTGTATTATTTGTGAGAGGCTTCGTTTTTAACAGCTGAGATTAAAAATACAACTCATGTAAGTAGTATTTACAATGTAATGTTGACAGTTAATTTAATATAGATCGAATTACAGTACTTTTGATTTGAATTAATACCTATTAATTTTGTTTATTCAGTACAATGTCTCAAGTCAAAACTCGACAAACGACGTCTTGTCCCGTGTTTGGTTTGCCAGAGAAGTTACCAGTGTCTCAGTTGCCTACTTATAGTGATGTTATGAAGTATTATATATTCATTAAATATCAATTAAAGACAGACAAAACAACAAAAGAGCCGACTGTCCATGACATATCCGAAATATTGGCTGAAGAAATATTAACTATATGGCAAAAAGCTTCGCTGCCAACAGTGAGCCGTAAGAGAGTATTACAGTTAATTCGCACCTATCATGATAAATACAGAAGTTTAATGAAACCTTATCATGGTCGTCAAACCAACATAAACTATCAACAGAAAATTAATACATTACAGCTGAGTCTCATAATTATTTGATATTTGCAGTTGCAAATGCAAACTTACCTCAAACTGTTCTTGTTTGAAAGACAGTCGTGTTCCCAAAGAAGAATTACCCTTTCTACTCGATCAAAGAACAACAAGAAAAATGATAATAGGTGGTGTAGATCTAGCTGCAACTATAAAAAATAAGAAAAAAGAAAAGAAAGAAAACAAAAAAAGTTCATTGCGTAGCAGAGAGACAATTGATTCCGAGAAACCGTCTGTTCCCGATTCTTAACAGATAATGTGACATCGGCGATCGAAAGTACTAGTGCTAGTTCCAGCAATAGCGAAACCTCTAGTCCAATAAAAAACCCATTTGCCGCGCCATCAGCAAAAAGAGAGGTTAAGTTTACCATCTTTAGCTCTTGCGTGTGATCGCACTGGAGTTTCTGACAGAGCCGCTGCTATGATAGCTTCTTCGGTGTTGAAAGATGTGGAATTGTTTCTTCAAACGATACCGGTAGCGTCATTGATAGATCTAAGTTGCGCCGTGAGAGAACTAAAGTCAGAACAGCTTTACAGAATGAAGATTGCGATAAAATCATATGTGGTATTTATTTTGATGGTAGAAAAGACAAAACTTTGGTTAGTATTCAAAAGGAAGGTAAATTTTACAGAAAAAGGTTACAGAAGACATTATGTGATTTTATCGGAGCCAGGAAGTGAATACTTCGGACATGTCACGTGTGACTCGGGCACTGCGAAAGGTATTGAAAGTACTATTTTAACTTACTTAAAATCCAAATCGGTAGAACTCGGCGAAATATCTGTTGTTGGTTGCGATGGAACAGTAGTTAACACAGGTTCTAAAGGTGGTGTGATTCGCTTGATGGAAGAAGAACTTAAAAAACCATACAGTGGTTTATCTGTCAAACATTCAAATGAATTACCACTGCGTCACCTGTTATTGCGTTTGGATGGAAAAACTACAGGGCCTAAGTGCTTTTTAGGTCCCATTGGATCCGAATTACAAAATGTGAAATTATGCCAATAGTGGAATTCACTGCCATTTCGTCAACGTTACCTGAGATAACATCTAATGATTAAGTACGGACCAAAAATATCTATACGATATAATGACGGCTGTAAGAACTGGTTTTGTTCTTCCGATTTAGCTAATATGGAACCTGGGCCTCTCAACCATTCTAGATGGCTTACGACAGCGAACCGAATTTTAAGATTATATATTACGAAAACAGATCCCGACGAAAAAACTGGTGATATTAGCTACGTACGTGATGAAAGTTTATGGTCCGATGTGGTTTACAATAAAAGTAATCCTTCGTGTATTAATGGAGCTAAACAACTGTGGCAAACTATTAGTCTGAGTCGCTATTTGAAATCGGATATGAAGAAGATCGTGACAATGTAATTCAACGAAATGGATTTTCGTCATCCAGAGAATGTTCTTGTCGCCATGCTTGGAGATGACATGGAAAGCATACGTCAGCTGGCATATCAACAAATCTTGACAGCAAGATCAGAGATGCTCCAGGTATTCGAACATTTAAAGTACCTACTTTAAATTTTGACGCCGAAGATTATACGCAAATTATTAAGTGGCAAGACTTGAAAATAACTGAGCCACCGCTGACTGCTAAATTATCGGATGAAGCTTTGAAATCAATTGTGAAAAGTGGTTTGGGTACAATTCCAAATATAAAAAAATCCATGCCACACTCAAGCCGTAGAGCGCTGCATCAGTTAGTGACAGAAGCTTCAAGTGCTGTTTGTGGAGAACATAAACGAGACGGTTTCATCAGGGCAAGGCTACTTTCGCGTCAGCAAATGCCACATTTCGATACAAAAAAACAATTTCATGTTTAACTAAAATTTATGTAATTTTATTTTTTTCTTTAATTAATAATTGTTCGAAAAAAGTTACGGCCTCTTTTAATTATCGTATTTCCAGGTAATTATAATATATTTATTAATTGAATAGCAGAATGATACAATAATTGAACAATTTGACAGTGTGTAACAAATGTAAAAGTTATATTTACCTATTTCAATCAAGCTGGGGCACCTCGAAATATTATAATAGATTAACGAGATTTCGTATGTTTGATTCTCTCATTCAAAGACAACTTTATATCGCTATGCCGTTCAAAAAAAAAAATTTTTTTTTTCATATATAATCACTCCACCCTAGTGTATAACCTTAGACGGTCACGCGGGTCCTATGCGTTGGAAACCTTTGAATTTCTTGATAGGCGTACGCAGGTTTCCTCACGATGTTTTCTTCACCGTAAAAGCGTCGGATAAACGTATAAATAATTTCGAATATACATTGATACGTGGCGGGATTTGAAACAGCACTCTCCAGATCGGAAGGCATAAGTCCACACCAATGAGCCTCCGACGCTCATAATACATATTTAATCATATACATCATTAAGTCAAGACATATTAAACACGATGCCAATATTTGCTCTCGATGGCGTTTGTTAAACTTATTTGATGAAAAAAAAACATTTATTGACTAAAAGTACTAAACAACAAGAACTCAAAAAACATTGCTCATTTTTAGAAAATATTAGGTACAATATAAAATTCAACTTAATAGTAACATTAAAAATTAAAAGATACATGATATTTAACGTGAACAAGATTGCAATACTTTTATATTTTGACGACCCATTTGGTGTTGCGGTTGAGTGGTCGGCTGCAACACCAAGGGTTCCGGGTTCGATCCCCGGGCAGTACAAACATTTGTGTTCATGATGTGTTGTAAGGTCTGGTGTTTTCTAGTATGAATGTATGTTTTACGAAAAAAAAAATGTATTTAAGTATATTTATCCGTTGTTTAGTACCCATAATACAGGCTTCACGCTTAACTTGGGGCTAGATGGCGCTGTGTAAATGTCAGTGGATATTTATTTATTTAATACATCATTAGTCAAATGGACTTTATGTTTTCACGATTTAGTTAATTAACACACAGCAGCGCTAATTTTCTGGCAGTATTATTTGATCTTTTTGTTCGTTAATGTTTTTAATACAGTATATTCTGTTATAAGACAATGATGTTTACATCTCCGTTTATGGGCTAGAAATTCTAATTGATGCTAGTAATTCCATATGATCTTTATATTTTTTTTTTTTTTCTTTTTCTTTATGCCTAGGAAACGTTAGTCCGTCACAAAATTATTTAAAACGTCGTCTGTTTATACACCAAAGTCCACATTTATATCAAGTAAATAGCCCTCCATTTAACCTTTTCTCAAGTGAGTGTGTTTTATTATCTAACTTAAGCTACGTATAGAGGTCATTCCACAAGGCTTTGCTGTACTATTTTAAACATTCTTACTGCTGTGCAGTTTGTTTGGATTATGTCTTGAGAATAGAAAATTGGTTTTCTTATTTATTTAAACTTTAATGCACACTACATAAAATGTACAAAGGCGAACTTAATCCGAGTGGCATTCTCTACCATCTAACCTTTGAGCATACAGAAAGAGAACCAAAATGGTGCGGCGTGATAAAATTATTGAAACAATAGCAAAAGGTTTAAATATAAAGATACTCTCTAATGTTCAAGGATAAATTGAATTTTGTAAGTTCATGGTGTTATAGGATAGAAGATGCTATTTCCAATTATATTTTACTTGACTCGTAGATTTTATTTTTCAAATTGTTTTAAAGTTTGCATTTGTGCTCTAGTTTTGGATTGTAGTACCTACCTAGACGACACAGCATCGAGTCTACCACCGAGTAGATATTTTTTTATACATGTTTATAAGAGTTTATATGAAAACTCCTTATCCCGGAACACAATTCAAACCTGGTACTACGGTGGTACCTACCTAGACGACTCAACACCGAGTCTATCACCTAGTACAAAAGGGAACCAAAGGGAAATCATTTTAGATTTGCAATTACAATCAATGTTTAAACAAAGCAATAACATCATAATATTCGGATCATCATCATCATCAGCTCATTAAACGTCCCCATCGAGAGGCACGAGCCTACCCGTGTAGGGTGATTAGGCCTTAGTCGTCCACGCGGGCCCAGTGCGGATTGGACAACTTCACGCACAACCTTCGAATCTCTTCGCAGGCGTGCATGAAGGTTTCCTCACGATGTTTTCCTTCACCGTAAGAGCGTCAGATAACGTACATATATTTTCGAAAATTTGAAAACACATTGGTACGTGTTGTAATTTGAACCACAGCCCTTCCAGTAGGAAGCAGACAGTCCACACCATTGAGCCACCGACGCTCTTATTGGGATCATATTCGATCATTATTTTAGATGAAATGAAACCTGCTTGCTGCAAGTTACCGCTTAAAAGTTAATAAAAGGGGAACCTTTGTGTTCATGATTCGGCCACTGCACCAAGGGTTCTGGGTTCGATCCCCGGGCATTACAAACATTTGTGTGCATGAACATAGTTCTATTGGTCTGGGTGTTTTCTATGTATAATATGACAGCATTTTCAAAAAAAAAATGAGTATATTTATCCGATATTAAGTACCTACTCATATTACAGGCTAAATGCTTAATTTGGAACTTTTTCATTTTAAGAAAAAAACATTTATCACCACATTAAAATAATACAATTTATGTAAACCAACACAACAGCATGACATGTCATCATGACTAAAACACCCAAAAAATAATATTTATAAAAAAATCATAGGCCTCTGATACAGCCGCACAGCATACTATTTTTAACCCCCGGCGCATAAAGAGGGGTGTTATAAGTTTGACGTGTCTGTCTGTCTGTCTGTGGCATCATAACTCCCGAACGCATGCTGGGGATTAAACTTGATATGAAAAATATCGTAGATAAGAAAGAAATAATTAGGAGCGGTCCCCCAACGCGACGTTTTTTTTTAAGAATTATTAATACATTCTTAGGTACTTTAACATTAAGTTTCTTTTATTATTTTTTACTTTTTAAAGGGAAGTTACTTATTTCTAGTCGGGGGTTTTTTTAATTTATTTTTAACTGTTTTTAAGTACTATTTTCAAACATACTATTTTTAAGTAGGTACAAATCATTATGCAAGCACGAGTCCAATACTAGATGGCGCTGTGTGTATGTTGGTAGATATTTATTCATTATTTTAAGTACACACATCGATACAATAAAAACTCGACATTGGATTTAAAACATGTCCTTAAACATAGTATGTCCCGCAACGAAAACGTAACCAATTTGCAAATTGAACCCATTTCGACGGTGTACAGTCCGCACAAAAAACTTACAAACGCTTACACGAACGTCCCCTTACAACCATAAACCAATCCCGGCGAAGGTGGGTATTGGTCCGTATTCAAACACGCGATGCCCGCTCAAATGACGTCAGCGTACAAAAGAGCTCATTCCACATGCGGCCGACAGAGGAAGCTCTTAGAGTTTTTCAAAGGAGCACACAGGGCCGGACTGGGTTCACCAATAACAATGTATTATGAAATCAATATTATTATTTTCAATGGAAGAGATCTGTGTCCAGTAGTAGATGCAGAAGGCACTTATCATTGCTTGACAATGAAAGGGACAGTCTCAATACTGTCTAACAGATACATAATAGCTAAGATTACCTTATATATAGCAATTTCTTGAAGTCAGTTTATTTTATATACCATGGTAAAGATATATAAATCGCTTTATTGCTTTATGTATAAGTTGCTTATTTCTTTGATTATTAATATTTTTAATTTTCTATATTCATGAGAAACTAGAAGGTTGCTAGTGCTTATAGCCCAGGTTTTCTTTTTAGTTTCTAATTAAGCTTATTAGTAAAAAGCATGCGTTTTTTGTCCACGTAACGGAAAGCGAAGCGTAGGCCGACCCCTAACTAGATGGACTGATGATCTGTTTAAGGTGGCGGGTAGCAGATGGATGTCAACTGCAAGGGATCGGTCCGCGTGGAAATCATTAGGGAAGGCCTTCGTTCAGCAGTGGACATAATTAGGCTGTAATTATGATGATGATGATGCGTTTTTTGTAAATTATTGTATATTAAAATAAATACTGTGACTTGCATACCTCAGGTGATGTATTATTTAGTCCTCATAAACTCTAAGATTTTAAGTTCTTAAATTTTCAAACATAGGACTAATATAAGATTTATTGCTTTATTCGTAGACATGAATCTATACTAATATATAAAGCTGAAGAGTTTGTTTGTTTGTTTGAACGCGTTAATCTCAGGAACTACTGGTTCGATTTGAAAAATTCTTTCAGTGTTTAGATAGCTTATTTATCGAGGAAGGCTATAGGCTATATATCATCACGCTACGAGTAATAAAAGCGGAGCAGCAATGAAGAATGTTTCAAAATTGGGGGTATTTTTTCATACTTGGAGCTTCCGCTGCGTACGCTGCGTAAACGGTTAAAGTTACACAGAAGTCATGTATGAGAGTATTGTTTTGCTTTTAATGATCTACAAAAAAGTCCGCGACAGCATATGTCCATCTTTTAAGGTTAGCTCACTATAACATATTTTTTGCTAAAAAAATTCTGAAATTGACCCTGAAACCTTCAAAGTTGGAGGAAGGGGAAATCGTATGTATAGTGATAAATGCAAGTACCGTGTTATCCCAAATTTAATGCGAGCGAAGCCGCGGGCAAAAGCTAGTATTAAATAAAAAATTGGTGTTTCGCTGATAAAGTACAGCCAGTGAAATTAACTATACCTGTTTTACATATAAATGTATTCGGGATTCCTTTACCCTGTAGTTGTTTGAAAAAAGTATTATTAATTTAGTACCTTACCACATTACACCAGTAGAGAGAACTGGTCGTCTCATTCACTTCATAGGTAGACATAAAGTAGAGTAAAGTAAAAAAGACATATAGTCAAGGAGACTAAATCTTAGTCATCGTTCTCTAAGTGTTAAACAACTTTACACCACTAGCTAGTGAGCAACGTTAACATTTTATTAACCTTACACCTTGCCCTGAATCCTGCCCAGACCCAGCACTCAGTTCTTTGTAGGAGCTTGGTAAACGTGATTTATGTTGCAACTGTCTCCTTGGATTTGTCACGCCACTGAAAGGTACAGTCGCGCCGGAATTAGTGATCCGTTACACCCGATTCCACATTTGGCTCAAATTTTAGTAGATATTTACAAGTGTGTATAAACCGGATGAGGCGAGTCAGACTCGATTACTACGAAGAGCTACGCATACTACATGTAATTCAGTCTAGTACCAATTTATTTAATTTAATACTTAATTCAGTAGACAGAAAATTAAATTTATTTTACTCTTCAAACTTGACATAATTATATATAATAAGAGCGTAGTGGACTGTTGCGTTTCTACCGGGAGGGTGCAGTTTCAAATCGCGCCACGTACCAATGTGTTTTCGAATTTCCGAAATTATATGTACGTTATCCGACGCTCTTACGGTCAAGGAAACAACAACATGAGGAAACTGCGCACGCCTGCGAAGAGATTCAAAGGTTGTACGTGAAGTCGGCCAATCCGCACTGGGTCCGCGTTGACGACTGAGTCCTATACACACTTTACGGGTAGGCTCGTGCCCTCGGTGGGGACGTTTAATGAGCTGATAATAATGATACCCGATTAATTGAAAACATATTTGAACTTCATAAAAATGCTGTATGGCAATATGTTATTTTAAACAAAGAAAACCCTATTTTGCTTTGACCCTTCTTCAAACACGTAAGTTGCTTAAAGTATTTAAAAATCAATCCTATAACCAAATTGAAACAGATGTGTTTAAAAACTAAAATTGTTAAAAGAAAACTTTTCCAATAAAGCCTGATTATGAAATTCAAAAGTGTAAATAAAAAGTTTGAGACAAACTTCTACAAGACTGAATCCTACAAAGCTAGAGATGAATCAAAATAAAGAGTCCATATATATAGATAGATGGCTCCACTTTGACTTTTTTATGATTTGCAAGTTTGAGTCATAAACATTGAGTCTTCGAATCCTATTTAAATAAAGAGTTTGACGCGTACATGTTTCCATTTAAAAAGGCTGATACGAGCTATCTCAAATTAAAAACATCTTCAGCTTATAATATGTACGTTCCCCACCTAGGGGCACGCGTCTAGCCGTATAGGGTGTTTTTGATACTTTATATAAATAGTCATATCTCCGTTTCAGAGAATTCAAATCAGAAGCAACTGTTAGACGGAAAAGAAATGACCAACGTTACCCATCCCTAATCAATTGAAGAGTGATGTCACGTCACTAATATCTCTCTTTTGACATTAGCATTGTACGCGGGAAACAGTCGTATTGCAACACTAAGATTTAATCAATCAATAAATGTTGTTTAAACTAAAATAATCATTTAATACAAATTTTTTTTTCTAAACGTTTATTTTGTAACAAAAAAAACGCGCAGTCCTGCTACATATTCGCAGTACTTTTCCAGAATTAACCCAACCAAGCGAGGCCATCAAAAGGTACTCCCCTACTCTTTAGCAGAGCTTAATTGCATCATTCCTCTCACTGGGTCCACAAACCTCCACAATCCAGACAAAGTGCCGTGACATAAAGTTGTTAATCGTTATCTCGAAGGTCTAAACTTTATTAGAGCATAGGCCATTCGAGTAATCCGCCCATTATCGCCACTCCGATTTGTTTTGACTTTACGATGTTAAACAGATCTCCTTATAACATCGTGACAAATAAAAGAGATCGACTGAGAAGTCTTGTGTTTTTAAGTTTGAACATCTCTTCAACGTATTGAAGATCACGGATGGCCACAATTCACTGCAGGATTCGTCCAGATATACATAATTATGTGCTGATAGCCCGCCGAATCAGCAAGTTGAAGTGTCAGTGGGCTGGTCACGTATGTCGCAGAACTGGAGTGGAGACCGCGTCTTGGCAAGCGTAGCGTAGGACGTTCCCGGCCCGATGGACCGACGACTTGCGAAAGGTCGCTGGTGGAAGCTGGATGAGGAAAGCGGAGGACCGGGATGTCTGGCGCAAAATGGGGGAGACCTATGTCCAACAGTGGACTGCGATAGGTTGAAGAGAGAGAGAGATGCTGATGAGACCTATGGGTGCGTCAGATATCTCGTAGGCCTATGGGTGTCCCCTATTCTGCGTCAGATATCTCGTCCCTCCACTCTTCCCATAGAACCTCCACCAGCGACCTTTCGCAAGTCGTTGATCGGGCAGGAGGGCAAAGGGTAACGCTTACCAAGTCACGGTGTCCACTTCACTTGTCTGCTCCAACGGCCATCGGTTCAGCGACATACGTAACCAGCCCACTACCACTTCAAAGTTGCTGATATGTCGATAACTTTAGTTCCGGTGGGCTGATTGATTGATGGAAGAAGTATCATTCTAGAAATCGAAAATGAAGTTACATACTTTTGCAGCAGATGTTTTGATTATTTTCACCCCCAGGATAAGTACATAGGATGACTGAGTTTATATTCTTTTCTGGTTAGCATACATAAGCACGCAACGTAGTTTTCATTAAACAAACTAACGAGGTTACTCTAAAAGTTTTTTTACAATAGAAAATAATATGAGCACAATTACGACAGCTGCAATTAAACCTACCAAGTAAGAAAACAAACAACTCTTTCACCCCTTTTCATTAAAAATAGCCATCACGTTGTGAATATAGTATCCAATTTTGCATAGCAAAACCAATTACTTTGATATTTGGACCAAATGAGGCTAATATCAGTTTATGATGCCAGTTCAGACCCCCAATTCTACTAATTTTAAAATGCGCTAAGAGGGTTATTGTGTCTCAGTTGTAAAGTTCTGCACTCATTTGTTTTGTTTTATGGTGTTTAACAACAGTAGATAATTCATTCTACTATACAATTTGACATAGAGCACCTTTAGCGTTGGTGGCTCATTGGAAAGGACTGTTGCCTTCCGATCTGGAGGGCACAGGTTCAAATCCCGCCACGTACCAATGTTTTTTTGAATTTTCAAAATTATATATACATTTATCCGACGCTCTAACGGTAAAGGAAACCTGCGCACAACTACGAATAGATTCAAAGGTTGTGCGTGAATTCGGCAATCCGCACAGGGCCCGTGTGGACGACTAAGGCTTATACACTCATTACGGGCAGGCTCATGCCCTTTCAACCTCATCCAACTTCAAAGTTGGATTATAAATTTCAAGTAAATTCTTGGAATCGGAGCCCTGAGCGCATTCACGGTCCGCCACTAAATATTCTCACTTCAGATTCACGCCATACGTGCGGAACATGGGTAACGGCCGATTGCGGCACGTTATCCACTGTCATTACAGAGGTTATTGAAGAATTTGAATTCATTCCGACTGTTATTTTGCTATAGAGGGAATCTGGTTTATTGACGCGTAATGTTAGATATATCAAGTAAATGATGCAGTATTGATAGTTGATTTAGGGAATTTAAAGGTATGCTTTTGTTTTTGTGATTACGTCATTTTCTGGCCATTTTTTTGTCATAAAGTCAATGTGACGGTCAGTACGCTTTACTGGTAGTATGTGATACGTTTGGTCATGATAGATTCAGAGTTGGCGGAATTTTTAACAGTACCTTTTATTATTTTCCGTCCTGCGCCCGTTGCCTAAGACGACAGATGATAGGTCTCGTATAGCCGGTAATTTTACTAAGTCTTCTTGTTCTCAACGTTTTGCTGTAGTCAAATTAATTAGCAATCAGGCGTACCCTGGTTCTATTTCATTATTGGCGCTCTAAGGAGAGATCATTAGAATAGCAATTTGAAAGAACTTACCTCAATTCTTGATGCTACATCATCGATGTCCGACCAAGCTTTAAACATTGAAATCAAGCCGTAATTTATCTTTAGGCAGTTAATGTACATTGCAACACTATGGCAGGAATAAAGACGCATGTCTCTTAAAAATATTTTCCTTACACATTCTACAATCTTAAATATTACACACTAAATAGTTGTAATACTCAATATTGGTCTTCAATAAAATGACCATCACTAAAGGAATCAGAATAAATATAAATTGGCAAATATTGACTCATATAATTTATAATATTATCCGTTACTTCTTCGCCAATAATCCTGCACGTCATTGTTACCCTTCCTCTTTCTATAAGCCCGGTAATTCCATCAGATAAAGATCTTTGTGAAATGGCTAAGTACCACATTCATGTTCCGGGAACAGCCCATAATAATAGGCGATTGGCGAATATTCTGTATTACTAAGGCGATTCACAAAATGATATTGGATTCATTGACATTTGATTACAGATTTCCGTTAGGTTTGTACGCTTTATGTTGGGATTATGGATACTGTGACATCATATTTACGTAATGGAATGTTTCGTTTTCATGTTTACATAAGCATGAAATTTGTGGAATACTAGGTATAAAAAAAACTAATACTAGGTTTGACAAATACTAGGTTAGATACCAGTTGAAATGATTTTAAATTCATTTACATTACCATATATACCTACAACGACGGTATTTATATCTGTATGGAATTTCGTTGCTTGTTCCACTTTATAATAAGCAATATTTCATAAATCTATGAGCTTAATTTTTAATCTTACTTTAATAAATGGTCATGTCTCCGATATCACTTGAAATACTAGGCGCACATTATTCTTGTATGCTTTAATTCATCAAGTACTATTATTATTGTTTGACATTAAGTAAACGGGACGGTCAATTCGCTCGCTTGGTGGTATGTGATAGACCTGACCATGATATATGCAGTGTTGAAGGAAATAAATAGTAGCATGTAGTCATTATTTTCCGTCAACACTGCTCTGGACACGTCACCGTATATTTTTTTAACGACCGCTCATGAATCCTTTTACGTCTTTTAAACAGAGACAATAGTTAATCTTTCAGGTAAGACGGAAGCTTACGTTTTATTTAATTTATGCTGGGTTACATTCAAATACTGAATAAAACATTAATTTAAGGGATTTGTTTGATGGAGTCAACCTAGTTATATTTATATTTAAATAAATAGTAGCATTTAGTCATTAATTTCTGTCAACACTGCCCTGCACACGTCACCCTAGACAAAAGATGTAATATCACTCATACCCGGTAATTTATAATAGATACAGTGCCCTCATTTTGAAACACAAAAAAATAAAACACTCATATTTTACAGGACGATATCTGGCACTGCGGTGGATCTTATCTATACGACTCGAGTCAATCAACAGTTAAATTTTACTATAATAAATGGTTTTACATTTTGTACTTTCCTTAAGCGCATTTAGTATCTCTTACAACAAAATTGTTCCTATTAATTAGAACTGATTAATATCCCGTTTCCAAGTTATATCTCGAGTTTTCCCAATTGCATATGGATTCTAATTCACTCGAGAATAATTAAGTTTAAGAATGCATTCGAACAGTACTTTACGACACAGATTACCATTGCATAACCATAGCGTTAACGCAAAAGATTTTTCCCGTTGCGAGATTATCTTCAAGGTACCCATAAAAACGTTATCTCATGATAATATTCATCTCCGCATTTCGGATGCGGTGATACCAAAAATGTACACGTCTTCCCTTCAGCAGTAAAGCGGTAAATAATTTATTTTGGACCTAGCTATGTTTTTAATGCAAAAAATTGGAATTGAAAGTAATGATTTTGATTGAAAGTTTCTTCTTATGTCTGAATTAGTACACGATGTTTTGGATTGCATTGTAATAGAATGATTTAATAAAAACGAAACGAAATGCGTATTGATATATATGTAGGACTGTTAAATATGGCCAGTTCAATTGTTTTACAAATACAAGTTATTACTGTACGCTTTTTAATTATATTATAAGCCTCCACTGAGGCCGTAGTCGTCGTCGTCGTCGTGATTAGGCCTTAGTCGTCCACGCGGGCCCAGTGCGGGTTGGACGACTTCACGCCCAACCTTTGAATCTCTTCGCAGGCGTGCATGAAGGTTTCCTCACAATGTTTTCGTTCATGGTACATATAAATTCGAAAATTCGAAAAGACATTGGTACGTGGCGGAATTTGAACCTGCGCCCTCCAGCTCCATCAATTATTTTTTGTTTTTACCACAGAATTAATGATAACTTATTATTTATTCTGTGGTTTTAACGATTGAGCCATTGTATTTATTTGATGTTGTACTTTTGTATTGTTATTTCAAATACATATAGAGTATAGTTTTATTGATTTTTTTTTCATTGAATACATTTATACCTGCAAGGAAAAACCCATTGCGAATGGAACTAAACATTTTCATTGCAACTCCTTATCCGTACTAAAGCCATATTTTAAAAGCGTTTTTTACAATAATAGCTTCCCTGTTTATCTGGGACAGTAAATTCAAATGAAATTTCACTCTACATCGTGAAGTTATGGTCTGATTCCGCATGGCAAGTGGACTTCACATAATTCTACGTCGGTAACGGGTACGTAGCTCAGTTATTACAATAGAGCTTGAATGCAGTTCCTTGGGAAATAACTGCGTGATTCCGTAGAAATGGTTTTTCACTAATATTTTCTGGGTTGACGGTGAAGCTTTTGTTTTATTCGTAATTATGATTGCGACCAACAAAGCGCATTCACTTTTATATTGCGCTAATAAACCCTTTTGACATAAGGATCAATGTAAATAACATTTTACTAAAATGTTATTTACATTGATCATTGGAAAATGCTTTTAGGGGGTTACCGCAATCTCATAAAACAGTATTGTTATAATGATACGAAAGCATTTTTGTACCAGAAAAGGCGAAGTAATATTATTGTAATTCTGTTTTAAGAGATGGCGGTGACCCCCAGGTCGTACTCCAATATTTTCATTTATTTTAAACGACCGGTCATGTATCCTCGGGGTCATGGTCATGAATCCTACGTCTTTAAAACAGAGACAATAGTAAATCTTTCAGGTAAGACGAAAGCTTACGTTTTTTTTAATTTATGCCAGGTTACATTTTCATACCAAAATAAAATATTAGTTTTAGGGATATTGTACGTCAGCTCATGATAAGTCCGTACGTGTATGGGACGTAGTCCACGCGGGGCCTTCGTAGGTGTGCGCAGGTTTCTTCACGATATTTTTCTTCACCGTAAGAGCGTCGTATAAACGTACATATAATTTCGAAAATTTTTAAAGACATTGGTACGTAGCGGGATTTGAAGCTGTGACCTCCAGACCGGAAGGCAACAGTCCACACAATTGAGCCACAGACTCTCAATCATATATATCCACTTTTTGCCAGCCACCTTTCAGAAATCGGTAGTTCTCGGGCTTTCGTCTGCAGGTTCTCACGCCATTCTTATTTGATATCTATAATAAGTTATTAAAAATTTAAAAAACCCCGACTCAAGAACTTAAGTAATTTCCCTTTAAAAAGTAAAAAATAATAAAAGAAACTTAATGTTAATGTACCTAAGAATCTATTAATAATTCTAAAAAAAAACCTCGCGTTGGGGGACCGCTCCTAATTATTTCTTTCTTATCTACGATATTTTTCATAAGATGGTTACCTCTTTAGGCTTTTACCCAAGACTCTCTGTTACTTAATTAGACTATTTGTATTTGAATTGCTAGTTTAAGAGCGGTCCCCCAACGCGAGGTTTTTTTTTAGAATTATTAATAGATTCTTAGGTACTTTAACATTAAGTTTCTTTTATTATTTTTTACGTTTTAAAGGGAAATTACTTAAGTTTTGAGTCGGGGGTTTTTTAAATTATTAATTTAACTTTTATTTCATACTTTTTATAGGTAGGTTAGGTTAAGTTAGATTTTAGTATATAGACAGACACGTCAAACTTATAACACCCCTGTTTTTACTTACTTACTATTGTAATGTACGAATCATTTCCTTTCATTTGATACCCATTCGGGCATATTTGCAACAATCGGTTTCATTCCCACTTTTATCCCCTATATCTTATAAACGGCTTAACCGATTTTAATAAAAAATAGCTAAGAACACGCTCGATTAAATGACCTTTCAAATAAAAAAACTAAATCAAAATCGGTCCACTCGTTCGGGAGTTCTGGTGCCACAGACAGACACACAGACTCACTCACACACAGACACACAAACACGTCAAACTTATAACACCCCTCTTTTTGCGTCGGGGGTTAAATATGCCATAAAACGCAAAAAATAAATAATAAAGTTGACGTCAGTATCTCAGTCCAATACAGGCATTAATGCTTACTTTTGAGCTGAATTGTTTGTAAAAAAACATCGCTCTTCCAATACATTGTTACAAATAGACTTTACCAACTAAATGGTATTTATACAATAGCAAAACATTAAAATATATCCTTTTTTAAAGGCTTTAATATCATTGTATTATAACAATTAATTTTCATTGTAGATATGTTCGTGGTTATAAATAAATCCTAACTATAAGACGAGCCAGCACTTACCCCATTTATCTCAGCCTTAACATTTCTCACTGTCGCTTGCCCATATCAATGTCTAGCACTCCTAAATTTAACCTGAACTTATATCAGTAAACGCTTTGATAGATGTTACGGAAACAAACAAATAATTACTTTCATCATCATCATCAGCTCATTTAACGTCCCCACCGAGGAGCACGAGCCTACCCATATAGGGTGATTAGGCCTTAGTCGTCCACGCAGGCCCAGTGCGGATTGGACGACTTCACACACAACCTTCGAATCTCTTCGCAGGTGTGCATGAAGGTTCAACACGATGTTTTCCTTGACCGTAAGAGCGTCGAATAACGTACATATATTTTCGAAAATTCGAACACACATTGTTCGAATTTTCGAAAATATGTGGTGGGATTTGAACCTCAGCCCTCCCGGAAGGAAGGCGACAGTCCACACCATTGAGCCACCGACGCTCTAATAATTACTTTACCAGCAAAATTTTAATCATTTTATGATTTATCAAAATCGTAATATCTCTAGTCAAAATTGTAACTGGCCAAAAATTAACTCTTAGAACAGGGAGTTGGCATCGCTTAACATAAATATATCATCATCATCATGAGCTCATGAAACGTCCCCACCAAAGGGCACGAGCCTACCCGTACGCGGGTACATGCATTAGTCGTCCACGCGGGCCCAGTTGGTACGTGGCGAGATTTGAACATGCACCCTCCAGATGGGAAACAGTCCACACGAATGAGCCACCGACGCTCTAAACATATCGTAATGCACTCCAAAAGCGTTTAACCGTTGCACCCAACAGATGGCAGTAAAGAGATCTTCGGCATCGTTAAGTTAATCTACGCCATTACCGTAACGACTAAGCGTAACGGAGCAACTTGGCTAGTATATCAGTGGGAGTATCTATTAAACTGATATTACTAGCCACGAACATACCTTAATGTCTTGTTCGAATTTGACGATTACTGATTCATAGGTGACAGCGAATTCGATTCCATGTTCAGTATTAAACGTATTCCTTTATATAGGAACAAATAAATAGTAAATAAATATCCACTGACATTCAGGTACTAAACAACGGATTAGTATACTTTATATATATGTATAGCTAATACATACATATTATACATATAAAACACCCAGACCATTACAAACAGACATGTTGATACACACCAATGTTTGTACTGCCCGGGGATCGGAACCATTGGTGTAATAGAGACTTCTCGACCAATTACACCACATGGGTCGTCAATGTCAATATAAGTCATATGATGTCCACTGCTGAACATGGGCCTACTACTAAATCTTTTTCTCCCATTGGGCGGAAGCTATCTGCACCCCGAAACCTTCCTCAAGTCATCTGTTCCTCAAGTCGTCGGTGGCTCAATGGTGTGGACTGTTGCCTTCCTACCAGGAGGGCTGAGGTTCAAATCCCGACACGTACCAATGTGTTTTCGAATTTTCGAAAATATATGTACATTATCCGACGCTCTTACGGTGAAGGAAAACATCGTGAGGAAACCCTCATGCACGCCTGCGAAGAGATTCGAAGGTTGTGTGTGAAGTCGTCCAATCCACACTGGGCCCGCGTGGACGACTAAGGCCTAATCACCCTATACGGGTAGGCTCCTGCCCCTCGGTGGGGACGTTTAATGAGCTGATGATAAGCAAGTTTGTCCGTTGTTAAGTACATATATTACAGGCTAAATACTTAGGTTGGAGCTAATGGATATTTATTATAATAATATCACTCAGCTTAAGTTAACTTACGTCATCGCAATTTCGGTTTCATTCTTGTTCTAGCGATTTATAAAACTATATTGTATGTCTTAATAATACGAGTATAATTATTATCTGCTCTTACCTTTTCCGTAGTACCAGTCTTTGGGCGTGCCGCATAAACGAGTATCGGCTTTCTAAAATTTCACCCAGAGTTATAACGCAAATTCACAAACGCTTGCGCTTTAGCACGTCACCCGCAGCGCTCGGCGAGTGCAGCTCTTATAAATCTTCAATGATCCTATTCAAGTGAGGAATTCTCATTTGACTGACGTATTTGCTCTATTGTCGCCGGTTCTTGGATTCTTCTTAGCTCAGTGGAAAATATGAATGGGATATTAGATTGGTTAAGTTTGGTTCTAATTTCTACGTTGTTTCTCTATGAAACAATAATAATAATATCTTTATTTCTCAAGTAAAAAGTCAAATATTGTGACTCATTCATAGCCATTTTTAAAGAATCTCAAACTTTTTTTTTCTATCTCACCATAGCTATGCTTTGCTGAAAGGTCTATGCCATGCAGTTAGACGTTATGATGCTGATTAAGCAACAAACTCAAAACTAAGAATGCCAAGTTCATCATAATCAGTCCGTATAGGGCGTATAGACCTTAATCGTCCACGCAGGCCCAGAACAAAGTGGCCATATTTACGCCCAACCTTTGAATTTGATCACAGGGTGCGCAGGTTTCTTCACGACGTTTTCCTTCATCGTAAGAGCGTCGTACATATGATCTCGAAAATTCGGAAGTACATTGGCGGAATTTAAACCTGCACCCTCCAGATCGGAAGGCAACAGTTCATACTAATGAGATGTCACTGCTCTTATGCTAAGTTCAAACTACAAGAAATGGTAAATCTCAACTAAACAAACTGAATTTTTTGTTTCAATCTAAGTACTAAATCGCAATTTGCTTCAGCCACATTGAAAAGACTTGTCCCACAATAGAATAATCTCGAAAAGCCGATGGCTGGTATCGAATAGACCGTTTTGTAATTTTAGAATAAAGAAACGGTGTTGGATTCTAATTTGGAAATAAATTGGATTGTGACAAATGAACGTTTCATGAGTATTTCGTGATCTCAGATTTTTTAAATATTGTAATTAATTCAGCTTTGGAATCGTGTTTCCGAGGCCGATCACACTAATTTTAAGGCGAAAGTTTGTGTATGTTTGTTACTTCTTTACGTGTTGTAAGTGTATGTGTTTGATCCTTCTGTACGTGATTATTGATGGTACTTTTTTATTTTTTTTATTTGCATTATAATTCTTTGATATTTATTTGTTTTATTTATTCAAAGTGGTGCTTTATTAATGTGTATTTTTATAATTTTAAAGTATTATAATTGAATGTTCGAGACAATGAATTTATAATTTTAATATTTATCATTTGTTTAATTTAATGGAGTTAAGTTATTTTAATTTAATTTTATCTTATTTATATTAACTCAATGTAATATGGATTTCATTATTCCAAATAAATGGTTTTATTTGATGCGAAGCGATTAGGTCAGAGCGTAGACTTCAATAGGCGAGACCTCTCCAGTTGAGCATAAATGCCTATTACTTGGTAGAAATTTTCCTCTGTAGCCTTTACATTTATCCTAGGAAGAGTAAGGGTGCTAACAGTTGTATTCTACTCTGCTTTAATCAGATGACAAGCACGGCTTTTGGTAATTCAGTCAGGTAAAATGAATCTTTTTTCTATAAATGTATAAACATTAATTGCGAATACCTTAGATATACGAGTAACTTGTACTACAAATTGTAATTCAACAAACTGTATTAGTGCTGTTGGTACTCCGAATAAATTAATTAAAAGAAATTAAATGAAAAATAAAATAAGAAAAGCATATTAAAATCCACTGCTGTTCTCAATGTACAAAACATTCATCGAGATAAACTTTACCAGTATCTTTGACTTGACAAGTTCTATTTTAATCGAATGAGACATTTCCGAAACATAAAGCAAGGAAGTTGCCAAAACAAAATTAGCAAGCTCAAGTTCGTGTTATATAATTAACAAAATCTTTCACAATAGCCTTCAAAAACACACCGAGTTTGAAACGGGAACAAATTCGCGCTACTCTTGAAAACGCTTTTATACCAAATACTCTGTTTATGATAGCATAAAATGACGTGGAAACGATGGAAGAAAATTACAAAAAAATGCTATTTTGGTATGTGCATCGTACCTATATATATTCATAGTAAATATTTATAAACAGGTATTTCAATATTCAAAACACACGCTCCGATTTTATTGACATATGTATAAATAGAACTTGTCAAGTCAAAGATACTTGTAAAGTTTATCTCGATGATTGTTTTGTACATTGAGACAGCAGTGGATTTCAATATGCTTTTCTTCAAAAGTGTATAGATATATAGAAAATTAATACATTTTATCTTACATAATTACTAAAAGCCGTGCTTGTCATGTGGTGACGGCAGAGTAGAATACAATTGTCACCACCACAGACATCCAAATATACAACTAGACTGGACAAGCCGCCAAGTTTATAGGCAGTCCCAGTGTCGCAATTTATTTTCGGTTCTTACCTGTGAAAAGTTATTATATTTCTTGGTAAATTTACTGATTCATTGCGATGATGGCATGTTACAATTGCACAGGATGGCATTTTGGAAAAAAAAACGGTAATTTCTAATATTCATGCGTCTTGACTCGTCTCACAGAGCGTAAACTGGCAGCCAGTGTATGCTCGTTGAACTTACATTTGTCGCACTTTAAACGCGGCTTGCCCCATCTCCTGTATTGGGAAATCTGTGGTCACCACCCTTATTCTTCCTGAGCGTCGGTGGCTCAGTAGACTGGACTGTTGCCTTCCGATCGGGAGGGCGCAGGTTCACATTCCGCCATATACGTTACGTTATCCATATACGTTCTATACAACAATGCACAGGTGCACAGTGCACAGGTTTCCTCACGATGTTTTCCTTTACCGTAAGAGCGTCGGATAACTTACATATGTTTTCGAAAATTCGATATCACATTGGTACGCGGCTGGATTTGATTGGAAGGCAACAGTTTACACCATTGAGAGACAGACACTATTGTTTACATACTATTCAGAAATTATTTATTTTTTATAAAACTTAAAAAGATTTCATTTTTGTTCAAAATCTCTCGCTCCTTAGACCCTCCTTAGTCCTTAATGATGATGATAATGAATGAGTATGAAATTTTTCAATGACTGTCATTCAGGTCAGGTCACCCACATTTGGTCGATTTCTAAATTGAATAGACATTTCACTGGAGCCGACCAATTCGTCATATATTCATCCATGGTCATTCAAATTCTCTTGAAATGTCCGAGCACATGTAATCAACTAAAATTTTCACATCTTCACAAATCACATTTCCCGTCCACAACGCTCATATCGTTACAGTAATTTAGTTAGCGTAACGCTTATTAATGCTTGTAATTTAAGTTGAAAACGTCGCTTTGTGCCCTGAGAAATATTATTTGAGTTTCGCCTAATGCGGGTAGCGGGGTAATAAATTTGGCCGCCTGCGGTAGGAGGCGGTGATGAGAAATTTTCCCAAAATTAAAATGTAACAGAATAAATCACGGTACATTGCACCGGCCTACGCTCGTATGAGCTAGGGTGAGCATATTCACGTGTATTTTTATTGGGATATAAGGATATTTACAAGAGTTTTTAAATTTTCGATGAAACAATTTTTATTCTTTAATTTTGCCTTATCTGTAGAAGGCTCGGCAATTGGTGAAAAAGAATAGTAATCATGTTTTTGCGATACAATTGCTTATTTAACCACACTGATAAAACAAATAAAAAATTGTACTTACAACTAAAGTCTACATATATTAACTGTCTACCAGTTTTTTGTCTCCTTCAATGACGTTCTGTCATGGTAAGGCGTATCACTTACCATCAGGTGAGCGTTTCGACCGTCCTGTACATTATAACTTTATAACATAAAAACACCTTGGTTAATACCAAAGGTACTTACATGGGACAATATTACGGCGCATAAACAAAATACGAAGCCAATTTTAAGTTTGGAAACGACGATGTTATTTCCTACACGCTATGAGATTAAATATAGATAGAGCGTCGGTGGCTCAGTGGTGTGGACTGTCGCCTTCCTACCGGGAGGGCTGAGGTTCAAATCCCGACACGTACCAATGTATTTTCGAATTTTCGAAAAATATATGTACGTTATCCGACGCTCTTACGGTGAAGGAAAACATCGTGAGGAAACCTTTATGCACGCCTGCGAAGAGATTCGAAGGTTGTGTGTGAAGTCGTCCAATCCGCACTGGGCCGCGTGGACGACTAAGGCCTAATCACCCTATACGGGTAGGCTCGTGCCCTCGGTGGGGACGTTTAATGAGCTGATGATGATGATGATGATGAGATGAGAATCTGGATTAAATCTGCTGGACATAGGCCTAAAGGTTGTAATGGTTTGGATGTTTTTGTGTATAACATGCATGTATTCACAAACAATATTGTATTTTATCACTTGTTTGGTATCCTGATTACAAGCTCATTGCTTCGCCCGCTCATCGCTAGATGGCGCTGTGAGAGAGTCAGTGGATATTTAAATATATCCACTGACATTCACACAGCGCCATCTAGTCCCAAGTTAAGCGTGAAGCCTGTATTATGGGTACTAAACAACGGATAAATATACTTATATACATTTTCTTTTGTAAATACATACATATTATACATAGAAAACACCCAGACCATTACAAACAGACATTTTCATGCACACAAATGTTTGTACTGCCCGGGGATCGAACCCGGAACCCTTGGTGTTGCAGCCGACCTCTCAACCGTAACACCAAATGGGTCGTCAAAATATTATTATTTTAAATGGTAATTAATGTAAATGCGTCCTGGTATCTAAAGGGATTCGGGTTCAAATCTCGAGGCCGTTGTATGTTTTATTATTTCACAAATTATTATCTATGATTTGCAAATCTGTATATCTTTGGTGGGTATAAAAATTATTGGCAAGGGAGGTAGATGAAAAAGCAAACCGTGCAGGACAGATTCGGGCTCAAGGCAGACGAGCGAATAGTGATTTTATGTAAATGCATCATTGTATTATCAAGTGCATAATTCGTACATTTCAAGCAATGCGAGGTCATTGATAGTGTAGTGTAGTGTAGCGTACGGACATATTTACGGCCCTTCAATAAGGAATCTGTTACCAAGGCTTGAGCTAGCCGGCAGGACATTTGGATTGGCAGGAATCTCTCGGACACCTAAAGAAAACCCTCCTGATGTCCAACTTAGTTTAAGACACTTTAGTTGATAATAGGGATTATATTATACAAATCGTTAACAGACACTTAAGTAAGCGTGCACGCAGTAGAAATAAGATAAGATTGGTTATTGATTTTTTTGTGTTGATACACATAAACTTATTGAAACCTTAAATACTAATTTTATTTTAATAAGAAACCCATCACAAGGTTGAAGCTAAGAAAATCATATGAGGCTATTACGTTGACATCACGATGTTTATTCTTATGTTGAGAACAAAAACTGAGTCTCATATCTTTATCCACAATGGTCACCCTAAGTGGGGTTACGTAGGGTATAAAATTTATCTTGGTGCGGTTTTTACACTATGTCGCACGGTGAAATTGGGTCGTCTATATCGTATGAAGTAGTCAGGTCAAGTGATACATCTGAGATTTAAGACTGACCTCACGACCATACATTTTCTTATATGTAAATAATTTATTTATGTCGTGAAAAACTCAGATTTTCAGAATGTATCCATAGTGACAATGCGTGATAATTCTTAAAACACATTGTCACTGCGGATGTATTTTATTGCACGGCACTGTTGGAAAGCAATAGAAAGTTAATGTTGGCGGACCAAAGTTTCTGATTGTCAGACGAGTGTTTTACGTAATCAATGATGACAGGTTATAAAAGGTAAATAACTTCTGTCAAGTACATAGGTACACTAGCTATATTAAAAGGCACAAGATATAATCTTTCTTCTTTTCGACCTGTTACAGTCCACTGCTAGACAAAGGTCTCCCACATCACGCAAGATATCCCGGTCCTCTGCTTTCCGCTTTCCTCATCCAGCTCATAGATATAATATGATTCCAATACGCAATACGGGTTACGACCCAAACTACCCATGGCCATGTTGTATGGGAAGGCTTGACCGTGCAATGAGACGATATAGGCTGATGATGATGATGAATATAATGTCATAATAGTGTTTTAATGTGCAAACACGGTTTCACACGACCCATGTGTTGTGATGGTCGAGACGACGGCTATTAGACCAGGGGTTCCGGGTTAGTTCCCCGGGTATTAAAAAAATGTGTGCATGAATATGTCTGTGTGTCCGGTCATGGTGTTTCTATGTATGTTTTCACAAATAAAACTGTATATCAGTTATTAAGTACCCTAACTACAAGCTCTTCGCTTTATATGGGGCTAGACGGCGCTGTGTGAATGTTAGTGGAAATTGATTTATTTATTTGTCCTATGAGAGCGTCGGTGGCTCAATGGTGTGGACTGTCGCCTTTCTTCCGGGCTGAGGTTCAAATCCCGACACGTACCAATGTGTTTTCGAATTTTCGAAAATATATGTACGTTATCCGACGCTCTTACGGTGAAGCAAACACGTGAGGATACCTTCATGCACGCCTGCGAAGAGATTCAAGGTTGTGCGTGAAGTCGTCCAATCCGCACTGGGCCGCGTGGACGACTAGGCTAATCACCTATACGGGTAGGCGCCCTCGGTGGGACGTTTAATGAGCTGATGATATGATCATATATAAGGTCATGATAAATAATACTGCCCACTACCATACCTGCTACTGGTGCAGAAAAACTTAGCTAAAATGCCATAGCAACTTTATTTCTATCAATCACCTCGCTCATGGCAATATTTGTGCATAGACATAAGGATTGTCACTTGTATAGACAACATTTTTTTGTAATTTTGATATAAATGACAAGTATAATAAATTTCATTAATTCTGATCATGCGGACAGATGGCATCGTTTGAGCACCGTCTTGCCCAACTTCATGTAATTTTGTTTGTCGGCCAATTACAACATATCGCATAGAAAAATTTAAGGAAAATATATCTAGCAAGTTGCCTTTATTAACTTATAGTAATGAAATGTCGATGAACATTATAATAAATTATTAGTGTAATTGAAAAGGAATTTAATGGTACATTTCCAAAAAACATGTCAGATTAAATACTTTAAATCTAAATTTAGCGACTGGGCCACTACTGGTATTTATACAAGTAGAAAAATTATTTGAATTGTATGATGTTAAGGCTAATACTAATGACCCCGTTATCATAGAGTTGTTAGAAATTATTCAAATTATTCAAAAAAGTTTGCGCAGTAGCTAAAGCTAATTATTTTAAAAATAATATAATCAATGCTACTAATAAAAGTAAAGTTTCGTGGATACATCAATAAGGAGACTTGTAATAAAAAAACACAAGATAACAAGATCTCACTGAATATTGATGGCAGGAGTCTTGATACTGACTCTCAGGTGGCAGATGCATTTGAAAAGTTCTTTACTAATATTGCTGTCACTGTAACTAGTAAATTAAATTCAAATCCTCATCTTGCTGTTTCTCTCCTCAAGTCACATGTTGATGAGTGCAAAACGTCTTTTAGATTTACACATGTAAATGCAGGGATAATCATTAGAACTTTTAAAGAGTTAAATATTAAAAAAACAGAGGATTTATGGGGACTCTCTACAGAAATACTTAAAAATATAATTATATGTATTGCTCCTCACTTAGCTGTTATTTTTAATCAGTGTGTTGACCAGGGCAAATTTCCAAATTTGATGAAATTCAGTAAAATCATACCTTTATTCAAATCTGGAGAAAAGAGTGACCCGTCTCACTACAGACCTATCTCTATTCTCCCAGCTCTAAGTAAGATATTTGAAAAAATTATATTTAATCAATTATTGTCTCATTTCAACGTAAACAACTATTACATAGCAATCAATTTGGATTTACTAAAGGCAGATCCACTACTGATGCAGGAGTGGCACTAATGAAACATATTTTTGAGGCGTGGGAAAATAAGCAAGATGCTATAGGAATATTCTGCGATCTATCGAAGGCATTCGATTGCGTTAACCATAATACTCTCCTCATGAAGTTGAAGCATTACGGTGTCGATAAGGACGCTCTTAATTTAATACAATCATATTTAACGAATAGAGTCCAAAACGTACATGTCGGAGAAACAAGTTCCAGCGGAGCCCTTTTATTGATGGGCGTTCCCCAGGGCTCAATATTGGGACCTTTATTATTTTTAATTTTATAAATGATCTACCTTATTATACTCAAAACCTATGTGAAACTGTATTATTTGCTGATGATACATCTCTTATATTTAACGTGGATAGACAAAAAGAAACTTTTGACGATGTAAATACTACACTTTCTCAGGTATTACATTGGTTTACGACCAATAATTTACTTCTTAACTCTAAGAAAACCAAATGTATTAAGTTCACAATGCCTAATGTAAGGCAGGTAGATACTTTCATCACTTTGGATGAAGGACCCATGGAAGTAATAAATTCAACCGTTTTCCTGGGTATAAAATTAGACGCAAAATTGCAGTGGGGTCCCCATATTGCGGCTTTGGCAGGAAGGCTTAGTTCCGCTGCATATGCTGTAAGGAAGATAAGAAGTCTCACTGATATTGAGACTGCAAGACTTGTGTATTTTAGCTATTTTCACAGCGTGATGTCTTATGGTCTACTTTTGTGGGGGTCTGCTGCTGATCTACAAACAATTTTTGTATTGCAGAAAAGATCCATCCGTGCCATATACGGCCTTAAATCACGTGACTCACTAAGGGAATTATTTAAACAAATAAATATTTTAACATTACCGTCTCAGTACATTCTAGACTGCGTCATCTATGTACACAAAAATTTACATGTATTTTCAAAAAAGTCAGATAATCATAGTTTGAACACTAGGAACAAACACAAACTTGCCGTTCCAAATCTTAGATTGCATAAGGTTGGGAACTCATTTGTGGGATTAAGCATTAAAATATTTAATAAGCTACCACAAAATGTAATTGATTTACCCCTGCATAAGTTTAAGTCTCATGTAAAGTCTATTTTAATAAAAAAAGCTTACTATAGTGTTGAAGATTATATAAATGATAAAAACTCATGGACATGTTGATTTCCACGCCTGCACTACTTTTGTTTTTTTTTGTTGTCATCTATTTAAATTTATATAATACTTAACTGCTTAATAGTACTTTTGTAGATTATTATATTTTTACCAATACATAATACGATAAAAATTGAAAATATAATTTGCTTTATATAATTATTTTGATTACAAATGAATCTGTATTCAACACAATTTTTTTTAAAAGAGTAACTACTGAGTTTCTTGCTGGTTTCTTCTCAGTGGAAAACTACCTCCCGAACCAGTGGTAGCTTCATTTGACATTCATAAGTGTTCTTTAAGGACCTAAACTGAATAAACACTTTTCATTTTCATTTTCATTTATTTGAAACTAAAAACTACTCTGGATATAGAGGCAGAAAAGTAGATGACTTATTAGTGCCACCCAAAGACACTTTACTCTAAGAATGTAATTGTATGGCTATAAGAATTTTTAATAAATTCTAAACCATTAAATCCTGCCACATCAAGAATTTAAGCCAAATTATTTAATTTTCTATTTACAATTGTACTATTCCGTAACTGAATACTTAAATGACAAATTTTGACATATTTTTAAAATTATATGTAACTAATTAATTAACTTGACAAATTTATTCTGTTATTAAAATGTCTTATAAACTGAACATGTAATAATATTCCGACTTGTATATTAATAATCTGTATGTTGTGACTACCTGTAAGTTATAATTTGAAATATCTCTTTATAACCTCATAGCATTAATTTGACCTGTAAAATGTAATTTGCATAATTAATAATGATATATTCTTTTAGTTTGTTTATAATGTATAACTTTAATAATCTACCTATGAAAATTTGCACATCGAAATTCGATAGAATATGTCGGAAGCATTACTTTATCACACCTACTATGTACCATATTCCAACAAGCAAATAAATGAATTATTATTATTATTATATTTGAAATTTTGGATTCCCCATAAACCCAGCCATTTTAAAAGTTAGACTGTCCTTATTTGAAACTGAGACGTAATTGTCCAAGTGAATTGTTTCCGATAACATCAACGAAGTCGTTCAATATTTGAAGCCTTTTGTGAAACACACCGAACCGTACCGTACCGAATTTATAACTTTAATTATCTTTTACGTTTATTGTAACATATGGTTTGCGATTCTGTTTTAATAAGCGCACGGTGATAAAGTTTTATTAGCATTCGGCTGTTTTGGTTTATTACTTGGTAAATTTGACAGAACTTATGTTTTTATGTCAAAATCAAATATTATTTCATCATCAGCTCATTGTATTCCCCACCGAGGGGCACGAGCCTACCGTAAAGGGTGTATAGGCCTTAGTTGACCATAGATATATATATAAATATAGGATGTCTTCATGATAATAATGTTATGTGCGTGTGTGTGTGTTTATGCATGTATGTATGCGTAAATGTGTATCTATATGTACTTGTATAGGTGTGTGTTTGTGTATATGTACTTCTGTGCCAGTATATGTATAAATATATATGTTAAGCTATAAAAAATAATGCCCACGAGAGCTACTGCCGACAAACTGTTGCACAGTTTGGCAGAATTTGCTTTCTGTTATAACGTGTACTTTTTTGAAGAAACTTTTTTAATAAACTAGGATGAAAAACAAATCCGTTAAAACGTCTTGTCAACCCTGCAGCAGCCGTACTGCCATAATTCACCCACCATGATTTTTTCACACGACGCGATTTCGTCTGCTAACAAGTAACAAATATTTGTATCGCGTAACAACGCATTGATCCATTGCAAAAACAAAATTTATCTCTGTGCTATTTGCACAGTTGGGTAATATATTATAACAAGTTGAAGCCTGTTTGTTTTTATCGTGGTTGGACAAATGTTTTAATAATGTTTGCCTGTGTTGCGCTCGCGTGCGGGATTTTGGTTTTTGGATTTTGCGGTTTGTCATGTCCAATTTGCTTTGTGCCTCTTTATACTTAAATTTGCTTTTAAGGTTTGTGTTTGACTTTGTTTTAGATGTATTTTAATGCACAGAAATCGGAGCATATATTATGATGATATCGGTAAGGGAACTAAAGAGGTGATATAATTTCAAACATGCCCCCCACAACATTGCCAATTAATCAACTTAATGTAATTCCTAGCCTTAAACATTTCATTGCTGTACTGCAGTGAATGTTTAAGGCCAGTAATGAATTATTTTTAAAATTTAGGTAACTAATCTATTACAATTTGATTATGTCATAATTTTTAACTTGACCTAAAATGAGCGGGTATATAAGTACCCGACCGTATTCGAGGGTTAACCATCAAAGTTAAACTAACCACAGGGCCTGAATTCTACTAATTTACTTGCCATACTTCAAACCAATTGTTAATCTGTTATTTCAGTTCCAATTGCATGTTAGTGTTAAAAATGGTAATCGTATTTAAGAATAAATTGTCTAATTCCTCATTTAAAATGCTACCATAAAACAAAAATTATGAGTGTAAAATTTTTGTATTGATACACGATTTTTCATTACTTTATTCATTTTTTTAGTTTAAAAGGCTGGCATCGCATTTTGTAACTCTTTTCGTGTAGCAAATGTCCATGGACGGCAGTATTCAGTTTCCATCAGGTGATCTGTCAGCTCATTTGACCACTACATACTATAACGATTTTTTTATAACGAATTACTCTCGCATTTTAAAATATACACAAATAAACAAAAAACGGCAAAACAAGCCCGCAATTTTCTTACGAAACAAAAAGCTCATATACGGCCAAGTACATAATTTAACACGGAAATGATAACTGCTTACTTTAGAATTCAATTTTCGGGTTTTGGGATACAAATTTCCCATGGGGGCGGTATGTCAAATGCAGGGTAATGTTTTAAGGGGAGGTAGACACTGTCGTGATGAGCTGTACAGGTGCGAATAGCGTTTTGAGTCTTTGTTTTAGTGATAACAAGATATTTTCTATAAGTCGCGGCTCTTATGTATCGCGGGTTATTACAATATTTTATAAGCTACCTTAAAATCTCATTGAACTAGGTGTATATTTAGGTTCCATATTAAAATCACTTTTATCATAAAGGGTAGGTAGATGCAGGACAATGAAAATTTAAAAAAGCGGCCTGTTAAAAAAAACAAAAATTATATTAATTTGAAGATTCGAAATGATAAGGATTCTTGGTCTAGTTAATTCTACGGTTGCACTTTATTGCATTTGACGACCCATTTAGTGTTGCGGTTGAGACGTCGGCTGCAACACCAAGGGTGCCGAGTTCGATCCCCGGGCAGTACAAACATTTCTGTGCATGAACATGTCTGTTTGTAATGGTCTGGGTGTTTTATGTATGTATTTTAAAAAAATATATATATGTATGTTTATCCGTTGTTTAATACCCATAATACAGGCTTCACGCTTAACTTGGGGCTAGATGGCGCTGTGTGAATGTCAGTGGATATTTATTTATTTATATTTTTATAACATTTCTATTTGTGGTTTATAATAATCCTAAATTTGTATATTCATCTATTTTGTTTTGAAATTTTTTTCATTATACATTAAACATGTACTTTACTTATTACAGTAAAGGTGCTTTGCATAATAAAATAATTGTTATAAACGCAATAGCATTTTTAATTATTATCAAATTTTGCAAAGAGTGAACACATAATGAGTTTCTTTCTGTATCCTTCTATTAGAAAACTACAGACTCAGCCAGTGGAAGACTACTTTCTGTATCCTTCTATTAGAAAACTACAGACTCAGCCAGTGGAAGACTACTTTCTGTATCCTTCTATTAGAAAACTACAGACTCAGCCAGTGGAAGACTACTTTCAACATTCACAAGTATTGCGTAATGACCTCAATTGAATGAAGACTTTATGCATTTTTTTAAATCATAGTCTAAATACCAGCTCCGTACCAGTACCAGAAACGGGTCCGCCTCTATCACGAGTCTTTGCACTGCTTCTCTGTAGCAAACGCAGCATCTCTTTGTCAGGGCGGATGCACTTCGACGGTAACACGTTCATTTGACATTCATAAGTGTTCCGTAAGGACTTAAACTGAATAAACACTTTTCATTTCATTGTCCGCCACGCCGTCACTTCATGGGCTTCGCCGACAAGAACCAGCAAGGTATTCTGATCTTAATTCGGCCGATCGCTTAACATTATCATCAGCAGCTTATTTTAACGTCCTCACCAGGTGTCACGCAAGTGTATAGGCCTTAGTCCACACTGGCCCAGTCGGATTAGACGACTACATACAAAACCTTTGAATCTCTTTACAGGCGTGCACCAGTTTCCTCCAATTATGTACAAAAGTATAGATTCGTGATATGCTCACAAAACCATCGAAAAAAAAATGATCCGAATGCAGTGTCAGCACACATACACATATTTCGAATTTCGAACACATTTACCTAAACAAAACAGTACAAACTGCACTCTCTTCGGCGGTTCGTTTTTGAGGCACGGATGGCGTATCTACCTTTATTCTTCTACCTTTTGTTTTCCTTCACCGTAAGCGCGTCGGATCACGTACGTCGCGCGATTTGAACATTCGCCCTCTCGATTGGAAGGATTATTGAGCCACCTGCGTTCTATATTAATGTAATACTGTTTAATTTAAAGAGATGGCGGTAAACCCTCAGATCACTAGACAACGAAGGTATTTCCGGGTGACCGGTAATATCACCTTTAATAGCTAATAAACCAAAACAATATCGTACTTATTTGCTAATAACAATAATATCATTGTGAGAAGATAGTAAAATAGGCATAATATTTTATTGCAGTGTTTTCGCTCTAATAAAATATGTCATTGTGTGATTTCATCTCGATAGTTTTACTACTGCGCAGGTAAAGTGTTATATACATACATGAAGTTATGAGATCATGATAGATGTGATATTTTAATTTTATTTTTATAAAATGAAGTGGACGAATACCTTGTAGTAGGTGAGATGCCTGTCCATGGTAGATTAAGTATAAGAGAAAAAAATGGCGATGAGCGAATCGGACTCGCCTATACAGGGTTCCATAGTAGGAGTTAACCTAAAATAAATATTATTATTATTTACTTAATTTAAAAAAAAAACTATAAATAAACAATAAAATGTTATTCATAATAATCTTAACTGAATAACAGTAATTTATTAAAATCATAAAGTAATTTATTGAAGTCATTAAAAGTTAAATTCGAATTCAAATAAAATCTAAATAAAATTAAAATCGCAAAACCACCATATATATATAAAAATTAATTATAATTATGTTCAAAGATGAATCAATAAATATTAGAATAATAAAAATATAAATGTCAGGTCACTCTAGGCCTTAATAATATAAAGGCCTTAATTATATTTTAATTGTTTGATTAATATGAGCCCAAGGTGACTCCTCGTCTCTCCTACTTGCCGTGCCCTACAGGCTCCATAAATGTACTTACCTATATTGTTTTAACATCTATGTTACTTATGGAGTGCAATAAAGATATGAAACGAAATGAAATACGTGTTTTATGTTATCGTCGTTCCACTTACATTTACTAGGTGGCAGAGTGGATACCGAGTCGTCTAGGTAGGTACCACCACAGTGTCCGTTACGTCCCGTGGACTGTTATGCACTTTTGTGTTTCGGGATGAGGGCACTGTAGCTAGTGAAATAACCGGCTATAAGAGACCTAGTATCTGTTGTCTCGGGTGTCGGGCGCAGTGCGGCATCGACGAAGAATGATACCTGTATCAGTTGTTGGTCTTCCTCAATACCGCTTTGTCATGGTCAGGCATATCACTTACCATCAGGTGAGCGTCCTGATCGTCCTGTACACTCATAATAACAAAAAAAAAGTATTGCACGCACGAGGAAGGAAAGATCGCTGGAAACGAACGGTTTTGGTATGGATGGACCCTAACTCGGCGTCAAGTCGTACGATGGTAAAACTGTGACACCAGCATTTTATCAAAAAGTTCCTTGGAGTACTTATCATGAAAGAGCAATAAAACACACAAAGACAGCTAAAGACCCGGAATTCTAAAGACTCTAAACTGCTTGTGAGATCAGAATCACCGACAAATCTGTTTTTTTTATTTTATAAGTGTACAGGACGGTCTGGACGCTCGCCTGATGGTAAGTGATACGCCAGACCATGACAGAGCGGCATTATAGGAGACCAACAACTGATACACAGTTATTACCTATCCTCCATCAATGCCGCACTGCGTCCAACTGCGAGACAACAGATGTTAGATCTCTTATACCCGGTAATTTCACTAGCTACAGTGCCCTCATCCCAAAACACAAAAGCGCATAACACTCCTGTTTCACGGGATGATATCTGGCACTGCGGTGGTACCTACCTAGACGTTTCAGTATCGAGTCTACCACCTAGTAAAGTTATTCTTAATCATTCGATATAATATTATTATTCAAAACAGACTTTAGAATGTGCCAGTTATATGGATATCCAGTACATAGCAGATACCGTTGAAGTTTCAAGATTGATTTCGAACCTTTTCGTATAGCTAGATTGCCCAATATCTTCGCGGTTTACGACACGAGGAAACTTTTATATTGCAACCGAGATATAAACTAAACTGTTGTGGAAAATCCAGTTTTGCTATTTTAAAATTCACACGTGCCAATAAAAGCAGAGTTGAACTGTTAAAAAGTTGAAAATAAGTTTTGGAACACCTGAATGGGTCAGTGAGGATAAAATCTATCCGAGTACATTTTATTTTAGTGAAACGAAAATGTTTTTAAGTTCTACAATTGTAAAATTGCATCTCTGCTTGGGAAATGGATTCGATGGAATTTAAATAAATGAATATCCACAGACCATACCGCAGATATACCTTGTGTAGTATTAACGAAGAATTCGACAACCCATCTGGTGTAATGGTCGGGATGTCGGCTTCTACACCAAGGGTTCCGGGTTCGATCCCCGGGCATTACATACATTTGTGTGCATGAACATCTCTGTTTGTAACGGTCTGGGTGTTTCCTACTTATTCTGAACCGGTGGTAGAGTTACAAAAAATATGATAATAAAAACAATAGACGATTCAAAAATATCTGTAACAGTTTATTTCAATCTGGGGGCACGGCAGTGCCCCCGCCAAGTCGAGCCCGAAGCAAACACTGCCGTACCATCCTTTACAGGAACCATTTCGCCGCATTTTCAGGCCCCGATTTGAGAACCTTTGGATAATACCAGAGCGCTGAAATTTTCGTCATCTAGTAAGATATATAACTTACTTTAAATCCAAAATTTCAAGTCTGTAGGTCATTTAGTTCCGACGTTAAGCGAAAGCAAAGTTCGCATTTTGACAGACACTCACTCACTCACTCACTCATGATCATCAAAATGAATAGTACTTCCATTAACTCAGAAAGCTGAAATTCGGTACAGAGTTAGGGTTTAATGGCTACATAAAGGGAAAACTTGAGGTGATTTTAACGCGAGAGTGGGTACTGATCACTTTGCCTGGAGGGATGTGTTGGGAGGCATGGCGTTGGAAAATGTAATTCCAATGGCCAGGATCTTTTGACGTTGTGTGCACAATTTGAGCTTAGTATCACTAACACATTTTTCAGGTTACCAGACAAGTACAAGACATCTTGGATGCACCCCCGATCTGGTCACTGGCATCTTCTTGACTACATCATGGTTAAAAGACGTGACCTAAAAGATGTACTTATTACAAGAGCGATGCGTGGTGCTCAAGGCTGGACAGACCACCGGCTTATTAGATCCAAGATAAGGTTCACCTACAAGCCACCGCGCAGAGCGAACACAGGGTCCCAGCGAAATTGGCCTGCTCAAACTTATCCATGATGACGAGCTTCAGCTCCGACTTGACACGAGTTTCAGAACGCATTCATTGATGATAGTTTCAGTGCAGCTATTGATATAGATGCTACATGGAGTGCGTATGCTAGCTGTCTGCACGACGTCTCTACTAAAGTTCTGGGTAAACTGCATAAAAGTAATCAAGACTGGTTTGATGAATCTGATGCAGAAATACGAAAACTGGTAGAAGACTCCAGACACGCTTTGCAACATTCCGTCAACAATGAAGAGCGCAACTTAGTGCAGTGCAAACTAAAAGCTAAAGTACGATTAGTCAAGGACAACTGGTGGGTGCGCAAAGCGGAGGAGTTGCAGCATTTGGTCGACACCAACCAAACTGCAAATTTTTTGAAGGCCTTAAGACCGTGTTTGGCCCGTATTACAGGAAAACAGCCCCAATCTACTCGCGGATAAGTCCAAAAAAGTGACAGATCCTACAGAAGTTCTTCTTCGGTGGGAAGAACACTTCAGTGAAGTGCTAAATCCAGGTAATCAGGAGCTAGAGCTTTATATATTGAGTCACTTGAAGTTAAACCACCTAAGTTGGAGCTTGACGACCCTCCGTCCTACGCAGAATTCATACAGGCAGTGAATAGACTAAAAAATGGCAAGTCACCAGTGTAGATAGTCTACCTTCTGAAATATTCAAATACGCTGGTCCCAACATCAAATCCAGACTATATGACCTCATCTTGGAAATCTGGAACACAGAAGTAATACCTCAAGACTGGAAGGATGCTACCATCATAAAACTGTTTAAGGGTAAAGGTGATCTATCAGATTGCAGCTCTTTTAGAGGCATTGCTCTGCTGTCTGTAGCAGGTAAAGTTCTCGCGCATTATCAACCGGCGCCTTAACTCGCTAGCCGAGGATCTCCTTCCGAAAGTCAGTGTGGTTTTAGACCTAACAGAGGCACAGTTGATGCCATCTTTGTAATAAAGCAGCTTCAGGAAAAGAGCTAGAGCAACATCAAGACCTTTATGTGTTTTGTCGACTTGGAAAAGGCGTTTGATCGGTACCAAGATCTGCCTCTGGGTAATTCTTCAGAAATCTGGCTGTCCACCGAAATTCGTCAACTTAGTGCGCCAATTCCACGAAGGCATGACGGCTCGTGTACGCCATGATCGCGACTTCACCCGTAATTTCAAGGTCACAAGTGGCGTGAAACAAGGCTGCGTCATGGCTCCAACGCTGTTTGCTGTTTACTTGCTGCGGTTTTGAGTGATGCTTTCAGAGACTGTACGGACCAGATCGTTTTGAATACACGCATGGATAAAAGCGTTTTCAATCTCTCTCGCTTTAGGTCCAGACGCAAAATACAAACAACCTCTGTCCTGGAAGTCCTGTATGCTGATGATGTCTGTCTTATGGCCAGTAGCTCGGCTAAGTTGCAAGAATATCTTGATAATTTAGACAAGTCGTGCAAGAAATTCGGTCTGGTAATCAGTGCGTCAAAAACCCAGGTTTTTAAACAGCCTGCTAGAGGCAAACCTGTGCCGACGATGCAGTTTACCTTTCAGGAAAGCCTCTAAGGAGGTGCACACCTTTAGATACCTGGGGAGCTTGGTGCGTACTGACAACCGTCTTGAGTCTGAGATATCTGCACGCATAGCGAAAAGGCTGCTGCTTTGGCAGGCTTAATCAAAGAGTATGGCGGTCACATGATCTCAAGCTTCACACCAACTAGCCGTGTATAAAGCAATGATTTTACCTTTGCTTTTGTATGCCTCGGAGACATGGTGTCTGTATAAGGGTGATATAAAACGCCTTGATACCTTTCACATGAAGTGTCTCCGGTACATACTCCGGCTGAGATGGCAGGATTGTGTGCCTAACTCGGAGGTTCTGCGCCGAACCGGATGACCGGAATGGAAAGTTTACTGATTAGAGGACAGCTGCGTTGGTGTGGTCACATAGTGCGCATGGAGGCGTCTAGACTGCCGAAAATTGCCTTCTATTCAGAGCTTAGCTCAGGTAAGCGCAAGGCAGGCGGGCAATACCTGCGTTATAAGGATGTGCTTAAACGCCACCTATTAGCGATTGGCCTGTCAAGTGATTCGTGGGAGGAGCTTGCAACACGGAGACCGGAGTGGCGAAATGCGGTCAAAACCGGCATTGACTTATATGAGCGATCGCGTCTTAAAGTTCTTGATGCTAAACGCCAACTCCGTAAAACCCTTCCCAGGCCTCCTACAATTATACATATAATTCCAGTGGCCAACTTTACTGTGCAATTTGCAACCGCACTTTTTTGACAAAGTTTGGTTTTGCAAGTCATGTCCGAGCTCACATTCGAAATTCAGACTGACAGGGTGTCGCCGTCGACGATACGTCTGGGAGGACATCAAAGGGAAAACTATGAAACTTCGAAAATCGAAGATCTGGAGTACCTGGTGACCCTGCTTAGATAACAAAATCATCAAAATAGAACTAGTACTTCCATTAACTCACAGAGCTGAAATTTGGTACAGAGTAAGGTTTAATGGTTACATAAAGGGAAAACTATAATAACTTGGATAATCGAAGATCTGGAGTATCTGGTGACCCTGCTTAGATAACAAAAGAGCCCAGCCAAACTATAAGAGATTGACATACCGCCTTTAAACAATATATATTTAACATAGTGGGCCGCTTCATCCGATGTCAAAAATCGGGGGGCACGGTAGTGCCCCCGCCAAGTCGAGCGCGCTAGACGAATACAAACAGACATGTTGGTGCACACAATATTTGTAGGTACTGCCCGGGACGAACCCGGAACCCTTGGTGTAGTAGCCGACGTTTTAACCATTACACCAATGGGTCGTCTAATATTCCTTTCAAGTTTCTACAAAAAGAAGTAAAATCCCACCAAAAACATTCTGTAAAAAATCTAGCCAAGTCTCGATGGAGCTGCTTGATTATCTCTAAAAAGTGATGAAATCAAGACAAAGACGTGCCAAGTCTAAGGTTCCTTACTGCAATTAATTAATTATTATGGTTAATGTTGTGTGACTTGGCCGTTGAACATTCTTTATACGTTAGTGGCTTTATCAAGCCTACAATCGATGGGCTATTGAATCACCGTTTTCCAAGTGGCAAATTTGTACCGTCAATGGGTAGCGGTTCTGGCGACAGATTGGTGCAATGGTGTCATGAAGCACCTAGTTTTGTATCCTTGTGTACTCTTCAACGGCCAAGTCACACAACATCAACCATAATAATTAATTAATTGCAGTAAGGAACCTTAGACTTGGCACGTCTTTGTCTTGATTTCATCACTTTTTAGAGATAATCAAGCAGCTCCATCGAGACTTGGCTAGATTTTTTACAGAATGTTTTTGGTGGGATAAAGATTTTTTCTTCCTCTCTTTCCATATGTATATCATGCATATATTAACAAAAAAAGATGTATTTCAGTTATTTAGTTCCGTAACTACAAGCTCCCCGCTTAATACGGGGCTAGATAGCGGTGTGTATGAGGATATTTATTTATTTATTCCCGGCTTACAGGACTTGTCCTCTTGAGTTCAGTGTGGATTTTCTAATGTACTATTTTTTTAACTTATATTATATAACCTATCATTTGGTGCTCAGTTCTTTGAGGTTCAAGGTTTTCAACTTAAAATCAACATTACAGCCAACCAACAGGAGATTTGGTTAAACATTTAATTTGTTTCTTATTTACAGATACTTTAATGGATTTCCCCCTACTTGCTTTTAATGTAAATACTTAATAAATATCCACAGTCATTCACACAGAGCCATTAGCCCAAGCTAAGCATTAGTCTGTAATATGGATACCAAACCACGGATAAACATACTTTTATAGTTTTTTGTTAATACATACATATTAACATATAAAACACCTAGACCATTACAATCATACATGTTCATGCACAAATGTTTGTACTGCCCAGAGATCGAACCCGGAACCCTCGATGTAATAGCCGACGTCTTAACCATTACAACAGATGGTTTGTTTTTTTTTTGTCAAATCTTTATTAATTGAACACGCTAGTGTTTTGAATACTCTGAGATTTTCAGACTTGCTGTTCAGATTAATAATTCAATAGGTTTGCTCTTGACCTTTAAGAAGAAGTAGGGTCAAGCTGCGGTCGGTGAAGATAAGTGCCTACCCTGGAGCTTACAACCTTGTTCACAAATAATTAAAATGATTCCGCCATTCAAAAGTAAGTAAGTAAGAAATCGTCAACCTTATGGTATAAAATCAAATGCCAAACTTGTTTGGTATATATTGTATGTGTTTGCCAAAAAAGTACCTAAATTATTTTAATTAATAATAGGTTGAAGCCAAGCTAAAAAAATATGTAACGAACCGAGTACTATAGAGTAAGAGCATACCGAGTAGAACTTGAACTTCGGCTTCCAGTGTTGTTAGGTTGGTGCGGTTTTTGGCTACGGTAAAATAAAAAAGCAGATTAGGTATTAAGGGGTTGAAATATGCAAAGCCAATAATGCACATTGATGCTTCAAAATAGTTATCCGGAACATATCTCAGTGTTTGCAGCGGTGTAAACTAAGCAACTACTTATTTTCTATTTTCAAAACTTTCAAATGATATTTTTACTTTGTGATATTTTCCCAATTATTTTCTGTATAATATATAAAAGTAGATACGCCATCCGTGCCTAAAAAACGAACCGCCAAAGAGAAAACCGTTGTAGACTTTGTTTAGGTAAATGAACGCTCATTCGAAATATGTATGTGTGCTGTCGCTGTATTCGTAACACTTTTTTCAGCTTTTTTGTGAACATATCATGAATCTAAACTTTTACATCATTGTATTTTCCATTTATAATGTTATCACTATATTTCACAATCACTTTAGCGGATATTTGTTTCACTTCTTTTAGATAAAAAATCCTGAAAAAAGTATTTAAGTATCTGTCATTTTTTCTTTCACCGTACAGCTAATATAGTAATGTCCAGAGTTGCACCTTAGATGAAATAATGAAGATGTACAAATTAGCTTTGTATAACATAGTAAACGAACGCCCTGACAAACACCAACAACATCTCATACAATTTCATTTGCGAGGTATTTTATGGGCCCCAAGTAAAGTGGGTTTACGACGAGAGGGTGACAAAGTATCTCGGAAGTACCTATTTATTTACTTTAGGGCCCGTAATTCACCCATACGTGAGGGCCAGGGCGAGAATTTGCAAATTTTCGGACTCTTTTTTAACCCGGGTGTGCAAAATTTTAATGAAGTTCTAGTTCCTAAGCTCTATCAGATAAAAATGAAACGAAGATGTTTCTGCAAAAATAACATTTGACAGAGCCTTAAAGGATCATAATATTCCGTACACCTGCATAACATTTTAAAATTGTGTATCAAACGCACGCTTAAATTTGTTTTGGTGTATCGAAAGAGATTGGTCTCTTTTTCAAATGGTCTATTTTAGCGACCCCTATCTCTTACTAAGACGTAACCAGAATTATCGATTATTAACTTTAATATTAAACAATTATTTTTAAGTCGTCTTATCAAGCGGCAAAGGGCCTATTTACAAATACGGGGACTTCACATTTGTGATCTTTAATGACCACTACGAGTAGTTCTGTCACATTGTAAATTGCTATAGACTATCTAGCAAATCCTTTAAAATAATAAATAAATATCCATTGCATTCACACTGCGCCATCTAGCCCTAAACTGAGCACTAACCTGTAATATAGATACTAAACTACGAATAAATATACTTTTATACTTTTTTGTAAATACACTTAAACATACTTATATAGTTTTTTGTTAATACATACATATTATACATATAAAACACCTAGACCATTACAAACATACATGTTCATGCACACAAATATTTGTACTGCCCGAGGATCTCATCCGGAGCTCTTGGTGTTGGTTGAAGTCTCAACCATTAAACCAGATGGTTCGTCAAATAATTCCTTAAGTTAATCTACATATATCATTTCCTCAAACATCAAAGCCACTCTTCACCACAATCCCTGAAGGACCAAAACTTCACTCATTACTTCGAGCCACTACATCTCATCTCGCAGGTTTCGTTAAAATATTAAAATTTAATTTTCATGTACCGCTGGCCGTCTGAATTATTCGCGCCTGTGACGTCACGGGATGTACCAGGTTGCATAAATTAGGGAGCGAGCGGTCAACCGTAATTCAGTTAATTAATGTACTTGTAACGTAATGAATTTGTGTTTTGTATCCAATAGGGGATTGCGTCTAGTAGGAATTATGCTTCCCATAATTAATAACAATATTAGGTTCCGGTTAGAAATCTCGACGATTTGTGCTTCTCTTCAACCTATCGCAGTCCACTGCTGGACATAGGTCTCCCCCATTTTGCGCCAGATATCCCGGTCCTCCGCTTTTCTCATTCAGCTTTCACCAGCGACCTTTCGTAAGTCGTCGGTCCATCGGGCCGGAGGGCGTCCTATTTGTGCTTTAGTCATAATAATAAAGCCTTTTATTCGGACAAATAATTTAAGTACATAAGTTTCTTTTACTAATTCTAATTAAATATTTAATTTTCGTGTATTTGTGTTTGCTAAAGTCATAAGCCCCTTTCTAATGCATTTCATAGGCCAATACATATTTGACGTAATTTCCTATACATACCATTTTTTTTTTCAACATATTACAAGTAAAAGAGAGCGTCAGTGGCTCAGTGGTGTGGACTGTCGCCTTCCTACCGGGAGGGCTGAGGTTCTAATCCCGCCACGTATCAATGTGTTTTCGATTTTTCGAAATTATGCAGGCGTGCGCAGGTTTCCTCACGATGTTTTCGTTCACCGTAAACCTTGGATAACGTACATATAATTTCGAAAAATCGAAAACACATTGATACGTGGCGGGATTAGAACCTACGCAAACTAAAGCAACAGTCCACACCATTGAGCCACCGACGCTCAGAGAAATATGTTACCTTAAATGAGACTAAACTCTTATCAAAGTATGCAAAGACATTTGTAAAACATTATATTAATCATAAGTACCTATAAAAAAGTTTAATCTGTGTTAGATTATCGTTTTTATTTAGATACTAGCCTATACTAGCTCATTACATTTTTAAGCCAGTACAATAATAAAAGCGTTCCAATACATAAACAGAAATAGAAGTCTTGATTTCAAACTTTCATGTGAGTCAGACGCAGGCCTGTGGTATCGAGAGGCTCTCAACCAGAATACTGAGCAAGAAATATTTTAAGATCGAGTCTATACTAGGCTTAGTTACCGACATTGTCTGAATTTAAATATATTTTTTTTCGACCTATGTCGTGTATCCATCCGCACTTAGCCCGTGTAGAGTTGTCTACGATACGATCTATTCATCCTATACGGGTAGGTCGTGCCCACAGACATCCGAATATACAATTAGACTGGACAAGCCGCCAAGTTTGTAGGCAGACTCAGTGTCGCAATTTCTTTTCGATTCTTACCTGTGAAAAGATATTATATTTCTTGGTAAATTTACTGATTCATTGCGATGATGGCATGTTACAATTGCACAGGATGGCATTTTGGAAAAAAACGGTAATTTCTTCTAATATTCGTGCGTCTTGACTCGTCTCACAGAGCGTAAACTGGCAGCCAGTGTATGCTCGTTGAGCTTACATTTGTCGCACTTTAAACGCGACTTGCCTCATCTCCTGTATTGGGAAATCTGTGGTCGTGCCCCTTGGTGGGGACGTATATTGAGCGGATGATGGGAGTTGGTTGTTGTATAATATTATTGAACAGGCAGGTAATCAACAACTATATCATTTGATTTCCTCAGACAGCTTAGCGTAGGACGCCCTCCGGCCGATGGGCCGACGACTTGCGAAAGGTCGTTGGTGGGGGCTGGATGAGGAAAGCGGAGGACCGGGATATATGGCGCAAAATGGGGGAGACCTTTGTATAGCAGTGGACTGCGATAGGTTGAAGAGAGAGAGAGTCAGGCATATAAAGGGTTCCGGGTTCGATGTCCGTACATTACACAAAGGGTCAAGTCTCAATGCCCAACTGAATACTGAGTCGTCTAGGTAAGAATCACTACAGTGACAGATATCGTCCCGTGAAATAAGAGTTTTGCAATTTTGTATTTCGTGATGTGAACACTGTGTCTAGTAAAACTATCGGGTATACGAGACCTAACATCTAGTCTCGGGTGATAGGCGCAGGTTTGAGCTGACTTGCTGCATCTGTAATGGTCAGGCGTATCACCTACCGCCAGGTGACTGACTGTCACGTTCACATAATGATATTAAAAACTGGATTTCAAAGAAGCTGAACTCTAGTTCAGCTTCTAATGCTTTATGAAAAAGAGGATTTATTATTTTCTTGGAATGTTGGCAGAAAAGTGTGTGAATGTGGCATAAACGACCTCAGTATACGAGCATAATTTCTAATAAAATTCAGACAAAATGCTAACAAACTGACAACTTTATATAGATTCTATTAAGTATAGATACTTCAAAAACACAGCGTTAGCGTACAATAAACGCTCGAAGGTAAGTCACGTAGAGAAACACTCAAAGATTTTGTTCAGGAATATTTATTTTGCTTTCGACTGTTGGCTTTTTCTGAGAATTATATTTGGAAGCGTCAATTAGAAAGAAAGAAAGAAAGAAATTGTTTATTCGGTGCACCAAATTTACAAATACAATTAAATTCTATAACTTAATATAACAGTAAAAAACGTTGAAACAAGGGACCGAAAAGGCATGTACTCAGCATGGTGTCAATTCACATTTATTGGATTGTATTATGTATATTAGGAAAACTGGGAAGCGTTCGAGCAAACGATACACATGGTAGAAAATGTCACAACAGATGGGTCGTCAAATACACTTTTAAATCGTCAAATCTATTACATATAAAGAAAATTTAAGTGCCTGTTTATAATATTGAAATAACATTTTTTTATTTATGCAAATGAATATATGTATATGCGGTACATTTGCTACGTTTTTTAAATTTATATCTGTTTGTCTGTCTGTTTGTTCCGGTTACTCTCTGAAACGGCTGAATGAATTTGGATGGGACTTTTCTGGCAGGTAACTGATGTAATAAGGAAAAACAAAGACTACTTTTAATTTAGACAATAATTTTGATTATGGAAAAATAATGAAATGTTTTACTTTCTCTTTTATACCAAGCACGCCGCGTGGCATAACGAAGCGATTTTAGGCTTGTTTCACTGCGGGAGAATATCTTTTGAGTATAACGCAAGTAATACACCCGGAACAGTTTGTTTAAATTTTAAAACTAGTTTAAATCTACCACCGGTTTTGACAGTTGATTTGATTGAAAAACTCAAATAACTTAATTTAATGTTTGACGACCCATTTAGTGTTGCGGTGGAGAGGTCGGCTGCAACACCAAGGGTTCCGGGTTCGATCCCCGGGCAGTACAAACATTTGTGTGCATGAACATGTCTGTTTGTAATGGTCTGGGTGATTTCTATGTATAATATGTATGTATATACAAAAAAAATGTATCCGTTGTTTAGTACCCATTATACAGGCTTCACGCTTAACTTGGGGCTAAGCGTGAAGCCTGTTAATACAGGCCATGTAATCGTGGGGCTTGTCAGTGCATATTCATTTATTATTTAACAGTTTGTTTAAAATAAATTTTAAAACTAGTTTAAATCTACCACCGGTTCGAACAGTTGATTCTACTGACACCAGCAAGAAACTCAAAATAAATATACTGTACGTTAATTATGAATCGTCCAATCGCCAGTAGTATTCCGTAAAGTTCCGCAATGAAGATCATTCACGTCCAGGCTCAATAAAGTGGCGCGCCTTGTTGCGTCCCGACCCTCCTGTGGTCAACGGACGAGACCTCCCATCATTCGCTCCGAGATAAGTGCTCCAAAGTAATGAAGCTGTAACGGTGAATGCGAGTAAATTAAATTAATGGCCACGTAAATGGGTAATAGCGATGCTAATTATTTGAAATTTTTAATTGACTTCAAAAAAAATCGTAATTCGTTCGGATATTTCTGGCATAATGATTTCATATGTCTTGAAAAGCTGTTTAAGTATGGGAGCCATGTGTCGACACGACTGGGTTTGCTAACGATTGATACATTGGATTACACTACTACTTAATAATACTGTTGTAAATAATTATATTTTAACTAAAGCTTTATATAATTATTTTGATATCAAATAATATGATTCTGTGCAAAACACAAATATTTTGATAAGAGTGACTACTGAGTTTCTTGCTGGATTGTTCTCAGTGGAAAACTACGTCCGAACCAGTGGTAGCTTCATTTGTAAGTGTTCTGTAAGGACCAAAACTAAATAAACACTTTTCATTTTCATTTACAAAAAACTGACATCAAACAACGCGCGAGTTTTGTTTTGTTTACGGAATAATAATATTATTTGTTGCACAAATAAACACGACGAACAGCACATAGTACAACTGTAATTTATAGTCAAGCTATCGGGCATCATAAGCCATGACCATGATAATACACTCGTCTTTCCACATAAAATTCAGCAATCAGGATGAACCATACAATTTTATTGTCACCTCAATAAATCATACCACATAAAGAGAAGGATTTGTATGAAAAACTAACAATAAAAGCAGTGATGTATGAAAGGTAAATTACGCAAAAATCATGTGTAAGATATGATAACATCACCATGTTTCACGTTCTACCCCTTACCAGCCTTATTTCATCACCCCCCATCCGCCATTAATAAAACCATAAATAATGGCTGATACATGAACTCACCAAAAACACTGCCGAAGATACTGCCGCGCCCGCTTCCAATGATTTATTCACACAGCATCCGAGTTATAAAGTATGCACGAGTCTAGCAAGTGATCCGGTTTTATCCGGTTAATATCTTATACCGGCTGCCGCTGGCTTCGACCGGTTAAATACTGGTAATCGTCTTACAGCGAACTTAAGGTTGAAACATTGTTGGTTCATGTGTTTACTTGCAAGAATAGGAACGGCCAGGGCGGTTGCCGCAATCTCTTAAAACAGTATTGTTATAATGATACGTCAGCATTTTTGTACCATCATCATCATCATCAGCTCATTAGACGTCCCCACCGAGGGGCACGAGCCTACCCGTATAGGGTGATTAGGCCTTAGTCGTCCACGCGGGCCCAGTGCGTGTTGGACGACTTCACACACAACCTTCGAATCTCTTCGCAGGCGTGCATGAAGGTTTCCTCACGATGTTTTCCTTCACCGTAAGAGCGTCGGTTTTTGTACCACCGACGCTCTTATATTAAATTTATATGATAAAAGAGCTCTTAATTTATCAATTTTAATGTAATACAAATGGTTATCGATTTTGTAAGTCAAGTGATTGAGCTTAGTATTCTATCGCGATATATACAGGTGATAGGTTAAGACAGATAGTACATTGACTGTTTACTTTGACTTAGCAGCCCCTTCCACCAGACCCTTTTCACCATCGGGATACAAGACGCAGGCGAGCGTTCCATCCTTACGTGGTAGATTCCATTTATCCGCACAGCGCGCTATGGTGCCTCGTTCATAATGCGCACCGCAAAGGAATGGAACTCTTTGCCTTCTTATGTGTTCCCCGATTATTACAACCTGGCCGATTTCAAGGAAAGAGTGAATAGGCTGTTTCTGGGCAGGCATGATCCATCCTAGGCCGCATCATCACTTACCATCAGGTGAGATGGCGGTCAAATGTCTGCCTATAGATGATTAAAAAATAGCATGTCTCAATTTGCACCAGTAAAACCTCTTGTTACAAGATACTAAAATAATTAATGTAGGCTGAACTTAACTATCTGTACCAAACTTGGATAAATTGTAAAATACCTAGATGCAGAAACCACGAAGAAATGTCAACTGAAAAATGTACGAGTCCCTTGACATATACGTTTAGTTGTTTATATATTTATAAAATAAAATCATGAATTAAAATTTGGACCTAAACGCGACATTAAAGGGTACAAAATCAAAAGTACGAGCATACTACTATATGGCTAAGAGGTGTAGCGAGCAACGTAATTATGAATGAAAATTCTTCCCAACTGACGCGATGGGCGTAATTTGGCCCCGGACACTTTTTGAGTGAGATTATGCATTTGGTTAGTTGATTGTTTATCTAAAATTCCAAACTATATATATTTTAATTTTCATTATCAGCTCATTAAACGTCCCCACCGAGGGGCACGAGCCTACCCGTATAGGTGATTAGACCTTATTCGTCCACGCGGGCCCAGCCCAGCGGATTGGACGACTTCACACACAATCTTCGAATCTCTTCGCAGGTATGCATGAAGGTTTCCTCACGATGTTTTCCTTCACCGTAAGAGCGTCGGATAACGTACATATATTTTCGAAAATTCGAAAACACATTGGTACGTGTTGGGATTTGAACCTCAGCCCTCCCGGTAGGAAGGCGACAGTCCACACCATTGTGCTACCGACGCTCAATGGTTTTTTTTTATTTTTATTTAATATTAATAATTCATACATATTTAGGTACCGCAATTTAGTAATAAGTGCGCCGTTTCATAAAACCGTATCTTGTTTCATATTTAAAAGGTAACATGCATAATTTTCGCGAAACCGGGGAAGGTTTTCAAAAACAGCGTTATCCAACCTCCATTTGTCCTGCATTGTTACTTGCATGGCCAATCTGGAACAAAACGCGTTTCATATTTCAGGGAATCCATTTGCTGTGCCCGCTTTGTGTGGTGCAATTTCTTTTACATTTTAAGGCGATATACGGTTTTAACCAGATTTCTCTTTAGTAAATTTCATAAATACTGAGGTTGTAGGTTTTTGTGGGGAGATTTTAGATTAAGGCACTATAAAGGTTGCTTTGCTGGGAGGTAACTATTCTAACAATTTTGGGATAACTTTTGCTTAGTATAACGTGAGATTAAGGTACCTAAATAATACCAGTCAAATAGGCTTAATTTTAAAGGTATAGGAAATAAATAATTTATATGGCCCGAGGGCAGAGAGCCGGCAAAACGTGCATGCTTGAGTTTAATGTTTTTGTTTAAGCTGGCGAAAGATGTCCTAAATGTATGGGATAATTTGCAATTGCCCATCTTAAGAATGCATTTTAAAAAGCAAATCAGAGATGTCGGCTACTACACCAAGGGTTTCGTATTCGATCCCCGGGCAGTACATTTGTGCATTGTGTGCAAACATGTCTTTCTATTGGTCTGGGTGTTTCTATGTATTTGAAGACCGATTAAGTGTAATGATTGAAACGTCGGCTACTACACCAAGGATTCCGGGTTCAATCCCCGGGCAGTACAATCATTTGTACACATAATTTCTAAAATTCGAAAATACATTGGTGCGTGGTGGGATTTAAACCTGGACCCTCTAGATCGGAAGGCAACAGTCCACACCAATGAGCCACCAACGAATAAAAAAATAAAGACGAATCAAAAATAAAGCGTTATAAACAATATATTTTCTATTGTGTTTAGATTAAGTTTATAATGCTGTAAGATTTATTCTGCAAGTAGAGTTAGCTATATTTTATAATTTTCATATACTACGTAGAAAGAACGATCATTTATAATTAGGGGGCTATTTTGGTTAGTGTATTTTCAACTCATATTCCTTTGGAATTACCAATTCAGTACCTATTGAAAGTTACGCGTAGAAATCTTTTATACACGTCGTCCTTTTGGATACATTTCAGTCTAGCCACAAGCTCATTAGTAGTTATTTGCCTAGTTTCTTAGCATACTCGTGTGTTGGATATGATTTCTTTGCTTTGAGGGAATCCTAAAGTAGGCAACGGAGCTTTTTATGAATTTACATGAATGTGAGTTTAATTGAATGCTGGCTCTTTTTTAAGACAAAACTTGGTTCAAAATCAAACTGTGTCGAACTTCGCAATAGTGATTTTTTCCTATTCAATTTATCGCAGTCCACTGCTGGACAAAGGCCTCCCCCATTTTGCGCCAGATATCCCGGTCCTCCGCTTTCTCATCCAGCCTCCACCAGCGACCTTTCGCAAGTCGTCGGTCCAACGGGCCGGAGGGCGTCCTACGCTACGCTATTAATTAAGTAATTATTGTAATTTACGTACCTATTATAAAATAATAATTCTGCTGTGTGCGTAGAAGACGTTACAAAATTAAATCACAAGAAAAAATCTAACTCTATTGAGAGTTAAGAGTGGAGTTTGTAGTTAGAGCACTTAACAACTGATAAACATTTTTTTTGTAAACAGATACATATTATACATAGAAAATACCCAGACTAATACAAAAACAAATGTACTTCTAGGGGATCGAACCCGGAATCCTTAGTGTAGTAGCCGTTTTTACTATTACACCGACACCGGGTCGACTAATAAAATATAATTAATATTAATAAAATACCTATTGCTAAGCACAGCTGTCCGCACACAAGATAAACCCACAGCAAAATATTAATTCAGCAGAAGACGCTTTGCAAATCCGACAAACAAGCTATGTTAGAGTTTTTACAGCCAGCAGTAAAATCTAGAATTAAGTGCTGAACCTGCGTACAATGTACGCGGACTGTTCCATATTCAGGCCGGTGGAGACATAAAAATCCAAGGCCTTGTGACGAGCGAACGAGGAAAATGCAATCTCTCGGTAACTAAAAAGTTTTCAAGAAAACGATCGGGGTGCCTCGCTTCGGCCTGGTTTGACGACACACCGCTGTTTTGTTTGAGGAACTACAAGTTCGAATATAAGCTAGGAAGATTGCGTGTGGGTAAATACTGTCAAAGGCTTACGGAGATATTTGTTTCCACAAATAGAATTTAATTTTTGTCGTAATAGCTATAAAATTTCAAGCTTATATAGCTTGGGCCGAACAGTGAGACAAACAGTTGGATAGAATGCGATTCATAGATATCCGCGGATAACTCCGTGGTTTATGAACATACAAATAATGTTTCCCTTGATTGCTCCGGTCACAGTCATCAGACCCTGACTTCTTTAAAATGGGAGCACCTTTAAAGTATCCTCTTCCAACAAATAATCATCAAAATCGGTGCATAAAATACGGCGATATCCGCGAACAATTATAAAAAAGCATAAACACATTTTTTTTAAAAGAGTAACTACTGAATTTCTTGCTTGTTTCTTCTCAGTGGAAAACTACCTCCCGAACAGAACAGTGGTAGCTTCATTTGACATTCATAAGTGTTCTGTAAGGACCTAACTGAATAAACACTTTTCATTTTTATTTTCATATATACGGTCGAATGGAGTAACCTCCGTTTTTGAAGTCGGTAATATATAAATACGTTCACCATTCGCGGGTGCAGTGTGTTCGCCACGTAAAGTCGTCTTGCCAATGTTTACTGAAGGCTTTGAAGGGGAAAGCTTTCGCATTGCCTTCCAACCTTTTTGTACGCCACCTCGTGCCGCTCTGATTCGGTATATGATATAGGAGATTGTATGTGCTTTTATCTCGTAGGCTGTTCTATTTATGTGTTTTAACAAATATTGATTTTGTTACGTCTCCGTAAATGGAATAAGCCGATCAAAGAAGTAAACATTTTGAGGATTTTATCATGTTTTTACATAAGTAGATACTCAATTTTATTCCAAGTAAAGAAAATCATTTTATACTTAACTTTAGTATTATAAATGTTTTTTTTTTATTTTGTGTTTTTTTTATATTCATAAGTGCTTATTGTGAGTCTATGTGAATTAATGGATTTTGACTTTGACTCAAAATTTTGTAAGCAATTATTAATTTATTATAAAACGAAAAGTACTTATGGTAAATACTTACTCAATTTTGACATGTTTTGAGACGTAGAATTGTCTCTATTGAAGATAATTATTATGTCGGTAAATCAAAAATTACCTTGAAGATACTAAGCAGTAAAAAAAACTACCACCACGCCTGCTTGGCATGAAAATTATTGCAAAACAATTCATATACCGTGAAGTAGGTTCTAAATATAGCATTTGACTCTCATGGACTGTTTTTTAAGTAAATAATAAATTAAATATTCAAAAACTACTTATTTAATTAAGATCCCTATAGAAAACTTATAAATGCTATTTTACTTTTATTAAAATGTACAGGACGGTCAAGGTCTGATGGTGAGTGATACACCTGACCATGACAGAATGGCATGGAAGGAGACCAACAACTAATAGACAGTTATTACTCTCCGTCAATGCCGCACTGCGCCCGACACCAGAGATAACGGATTTTAGGTCTCTTATGCCCGGTAATTTAACTAGCTACAGTGCCCTCATCCTGTAACCCAAAGAACACAACACTCCTGTTTACGGAACGATACCTGGCACTATGGTGGTTCCTACCTAGACGACTCAGTATCGAGTCTACCACCTAGTAAATGAAATGAAATAATCTACGTAATAAAATAATAATAGAACCAGAGATTGGATTACAAAAATGGAATCATTGCTTACATCGCTATCACTTTTAGAAAACCTCCAATCCCTTTACCAACAAATTGATTCAATATAGAGCCAAATTTGCAAGTAAAAAACGTCGCAAGTAGGTATGAGGTATTCATCAATATCGTGGCTGTGAGATGGTATGATGACATTAATTTTGAATATAAAGGTCAAGGGTTCCTCAAATGGTCAAATGTAGAGTTAGAATTGATTACTTCATTATTATCGTACTTTTAGATACTGAATATTGCATTCATCCATCACTAGTTATTGATTTAAAGTCAAAAGATTAAAAACTTGTGTAAAGTTCGATGTTAAACATCATTAGATGGAGCCATTACATGATCGAATATTCCTTATAAGTCATCGTCAGCTTATTAAACGTCCTCACCGAGGGGCACGAGCCTACCGTATGGATGATTAGGCCTTAGTCGTCCACGCGGGCCCAGTGCGGATTGGACGACTAACGCACAATCTTTGAATCTCTTCGCAGGCGTGCGCAGGTTTCCTCACGATGTTTTTCTTCACCGTAATAGCGTCGGATAACGAACATATATTTTTCGAAAATTCGAAAACACATTGTACGTGGCGGGATTTGAACCTCAGCCCTCCCGGTAAGAGGGCGACACTCCACACCATTGAGCCACCGACGCTCCTTATAAGTATTCGCATACAAATGTAATCGATCAAGTTTCGCTTTCATATTACTTACAACTTAAATTGGCCTTGACTTTCCACTACAAAATTACGGGAAACTAGAGGCCTTCCGATCTAGAGGGTGTCGATTCAAATCCCGCCACGTACCGGTGACTTTTCGAAACTATAACATAATATGTACGTTCATCCGACGCTCCTGCAGTGAAGGAAAATGTCGTGAAGAAACCTGCGTATACCTGCGAAGAGCAAAGGTTATGAGTGATGTCAGCCAATCTCCACTGGGCATGCGTGGATGACTGCGGCCTATAAACCTTATACGGGTGGGCTCGTGACCCTCGGTGGGGACATATAATGAGCTGATATGATGAACTACTGAGTTTCTTACCGGAGCCTTCTCAGTAGTCCGAATCGATGGTAGATTCAAACTAGTTAAAATTTATTATTAATTTGACGATTCAAAGTGAAAAATAATAATGAAATAAGACTTCATTGAATATAGGTATTTTTGAGTTTCAGTTTGAATCATTGACATGTACAAAACGCTAGTAAACGCCGTTAACTCTATAAACTTGTCAAAAACCACAACACTCGTGCTGTAACAACGTTTTCCCGGCAACGCGGACAATTTGCGGGAATTGGTCTATGGGGTTCCGACTACGGTGTGCAATCTGTACATAGGCTTTGTAGAGAGATTGAATTTTTTTTGTTAGGAAAAGTATACTAGGTTTAACTGGGTGGTAGACTCAGTACTGAGTCGTCTAGGTAGGTGCCACCACAGTGTCAGAGACCGTTTCCTGAAACAGGAGTGTTATGCACTTTTAGGTTTCGGGTTGAGGGCAATGTAGCTAGTGAAATTACCGGGTATAAGAGCCCTAATAACATTGTATTGGGTGACGAGCGCAGTGCGGCATTGATAGGGGAACTATCTATCAATTGTTTGTCACCTTCAATGCCGCTCTTTCATGGTTAAGCGCATCACTTACGTCCTGACCGTCTTTTTCATTATAACATAAAAAAATACAGGGATGGTCAGGACGCTGGCCCGATGGTAAGTGATACCTCAACCGAGACAACAGATATTTTTTCTCTTATACCCGGTAATTTCATTAGCTACAGTGCCCTCAACCCGAAACCTAAAATATCCCGCACTGCGGTAGTACCCAAAGGACTCAGTATCGTCACCAATAACATAATATATATGATTCGAAGGTTTCAATCTCGAAAGACCGCAAGTGATATGATGTGCGATTGTTCCTAGTTAAGTAAGAGACACTGTGAGAATTTAATATGAGTCCGTGCTTTGGAAGGCTCTTTAGTCCTCCGATTTTGAATAGTCTTTTATTTTTATTTATCGATTTCTAAGTTTAAGGAAATTTTATTATAAAAATTATAACTGGGTGTTATCAACATATTTATAAACATATTTTTCCATATATAACAACGTTTATATACCTAATACTTTTGTACTCTATCTTCTATTCATATCTGGTTGTTGCTGCGTGTGTGTTCCCCATTCCAAAAATAATCATCCCTCTAACTCGAATATCTACTTTAAAAAAAACAGTAATCGACACAAAATAAATCAACTTAAAACCACCCTACAACTCTTAAAAAAATCCTAAAGAATGTCGAATCTGACCAAATCCCAAGATTACTTCTCCACAAAAACGTCTCCATACATCTACCAAGACTGATACAGCAAACTCTCATTGATATTGATGCTCGCGTTAGACCACACATTTCTACGGCCTCAGCGATCTCTTATTCCCAAATCCATACATTATTATTGACATGTGCCTCCAATCACAGTCAGAGTCTGATATATTGAGTGGTAGAATGAAGCGCACGTGAGAGGAACTCCTAGCAGAATTGAACATATACGAGAGAACATTGCGTACGGCCACGCTTTCTTTAAGGTCGAATCATCATCATCATCAGCTCATCATACGTCTCCACCGAGGGGCACGAGCCTACCCGTATAGGGTGTTTAGTCCTTAGCCGTCCATGTGGGCCTAGTGCGGGTTGGACGACTTCACGCACAACCTTTGAGTTTTTGCAGGCGTGCGCGCAGGTTCCCTCACGATGTTTTCCTTCACTAAGAGCGTCGGATAACGTACATGTCATTTTAAGAATTTGAAAACACATTGGTACGTGGTGGGATTTGAACCTCAGCCCTCCCGGTAGGAGGGCGACAGTCCACACCATTGAGCCACCGCGCTGACGACTATTATCGAATATAGATGACAAATCTCAAGTAGTCCAGTTAGTACGTACTCTTATCACTATGACGAAGGGAATCAGGTTATTGTTCCAAAAATTCCTCTACCTTTACCGTTCCGTTTTCTCTCTCTTTGCTCGTCTGCCTTCCTTTGTAGGAATAATAATAATAAATTTGGGCATCTTCTAGGCAACATTAAAATATGGAAATTCCCAGATAGCATGACCTACCTTCGGGTGCATCTTTGGTTAAGATACAAATTAGCTTTGTTTTATTTTTAAGTCTTCATTGAATTTTTTTTTTATACACTTACAGTCATGACAAAACTTTATATACTTTATATTTAGTACGAAACTTATATTAAGGTGAACATTTTTATGCAGAGTTGAGCCTTTTTAGCCTTTCTTGAAATTGAGATACGTTTCCGTATGTTTCCCTCACAGGTGAACGTGCTCCAAGAAACGCCGAACCAAATTTGAATTGACGTTTTTTGCTGATAACGACGCTATAAATTGTCGGATTGGGGAAAGTTATTTTTTTGAAAATGTCACTTTTACTTTTATCCAAATCGTTCCCTTCGAAATATTGCTAATCGTTCAACAAAATGGCGACGGGGTTTTTCAATTAATGCCAGATAAAGATTCTTCATTTAAACAAACTCAATATAGCCCTTTGAAATTTATTTATAAATTGTCCCATCTTGTCTAAACAACGTATCAACTTACGAACATAGCTTTATTTCAACACGTGTATTTTGTTAATATAGACATAAATCTATTGACAGTTCAGTATTTCTTCCTATTCAACCTATCGCAGTCCACTGCTGGACATAGGTCTCCCCCATTTTGCGCCAGATGTCCCGGTCCTCCGCTTTTCTCATCCAGCCTCCACCAGCGACCTTTCGCAAGTCGTCGGTCCATCGGGTCGGAGGGCGTCCCACGCTACGCTTGCCGAGACGGTCTCCACTTCAGAACTCGTCTGCTCAAACGGCCATCGGTTCTGCGACATACGTGACCAGCCCACTGCCACTTCAACTTGTTGATCCGGCGGGCTATGTCGGTAACTTTAGTTCTCTTACGGATTAAAACATTTCTGGTCCTATCCCTAAGAGAGACCCCGAGCATAGCTCGCTCCATTGTGCGTTGAGTGACTTTGAACTTGTGAACCAATCCCGCAGTCAGTGTCAATGTCTCAGTTCAGTATTTAAATGAATGTTATTATTACTTATAAAAGTTATGAATGACCAAAGATTTGAGCTAAAAAAATACAAATGAGAACACTGTTTTGATGTAATCAAATCTTTCATCAAGTTATTTTGTGGACATTTTCTGCTTAAAAGCGGCTATGAACAGTTTCCATTTGTTGTTTCACTGGACGATATCTGGCTCTGCGGTGGTACTTTTTTTGCTAATTTGCCTGCGTTAAGAAGTATTATTATTTATTCGACGACCCATTTGGTGTTGCGGTTGAGAGGTCGGCCGCAACACTAAGGGTTCCGGGTTCGATCCCCGGCAGTACTTCTATGTATAATATGTATGTATTTACAAAAAAAAATGTATACATGTATGTTTATCCGTTGTTTAGTACTCATAATACGGGCTTCACGCTTAACTTGGGGCTAGATGGCGCTGTGTGATTGTCAGTAGATATTTATTATTATTATTTATTAGGTACAGTTTTGATCCCCTATTTGATTCCCTTAAAGGGTGCTATATATCAAAATACATTTACAGAGTTTCATACAAACTTTATTTCCCGATTTTTGCCCTTGGGGATAATTAATCAAATCCTGTCTTAGCAGATGCTTACGTTATAACATCCACCTGCATACCAAATTTCAGCCCGATCCGTCCAGTGGTTTGAGCTGTGCGTTGATAGATCACTATTTTATTCAACCTTAGAGACATAGTTATGTATTAAGATCACTAAGAACTTTTTCCTATTCATTCTAATTTCTTTGTATTTAGCTGAAAATGGAAAGTCATTAGGTTAAGTTAACAGTGTTGGCACCTTAGGTTAAGAAAAAGGGCTTTTTGAGAAGTTAAAAAGAGCTAGTATAGGGCTAGATTGAGCATCAAAAGATTATCTGTTCTAAAAATGCTGAAATAATCATAATCATGTGAAACCAATTTTTTAGAGCGTCTAAAAAAAGTCATCATAACCTATGAAATAGAAAAAAATACTTGTTAGCATGTCGAATCTTCATAATTTGGTAATATTTTCAAGACAGTAAAAAAGAGCTAGATTGCTTTTCTCGGGCTAAATCGTTAAAAAGGAGTTCACCTATGCTAAAAAGTGAAAGCTAGATCTAGCTACAAAAGGGCTAAGGTGGCAACACTGGGTTTATATAACTTTATTTCTCATAAGAACAACAGTTCACTTGCATGAGATATTATTAAAAGTCATTTACAGTAAATTTTGGTCTCTAGGTCGTGAAGATGAATTTTGAAAATTTGGCTCACTAAACAGTGGTAAGGTGAGACAGTGGGAATAATTTAAAGTTAATTAGAAAAATATAGCCCGTTTACGATTAAAAAATCTTCTGCGCAACAAATTGCTGCTTGAAATTCAGTCGATCATACTGGTCGAATTTTCATTAAAAGTAATTTACAGTATGTTTTGGTGAAATTTTGGCTCACTACACAGTGGTAAGGAGAGACAGTGGGAATAATTAAAAGTGAATTAGGTAAAGCCCTTTTTCGATTGCAAGATCTGCTCCGCAACAAATCGCTGCTTGAAATGAAGACATACTAGTGGAACTTTCATAAAGTCACGTATGCGGCGTGACGCCATTATCGCTAAATCGCGTATAAAAGATCTGATTGTGTATGAAGAAGTGTAATTTAATCACTTTACTTCTTATTCTTATTCAAATTTACTTCTTATATACCTTTTAATCGAAAATTAGCAGACAATTTGTTCTTTTCAATACACAGTTTTCTCACGAAACTCACATTCGTAGATAAAAATTGACGGTATAAATAAAAATATGGAATTTATTCCGAAATAAATAGGGTTCATTTTATTTATTTATTACCATTTAGCAGAAACAATAATAAAAAACAACAAATAAAAATTAAATAATTAGAGCGTCGGTGGCTCAATGGTGTGGACTGTCGCCTTCGTACCGGGAGGGCAGAGGTTCAAATCCCAACTCGTACCAATGTATTTTCGAATTTTCGAAAATATATGTACGTTATCCGACGCTCTTACGGTGAAGGAAAACATCGTGAGGAAACCTTCATGCACGCCTGCGAAGAGATTCGAAGGTTGTGTGTGAAGTCGTCCAACACGCACTGGGCCCGCGTGGACGACTAAGGCCTAATCACCCTATACGGGTAGGCTCGTACCCCTCGGTGGGGACGTTTAATGAGCTGATGATGATGAAAAATTAAATTAAAAATTTTAAAAAACCCCCGACACAAGGACAACCCCGACAAGGATATCCGTAGGAGAACTAGGGTGACTGACATAGCCCAGAGGATTAGCAAGTTAAAGTGGCAGTGGGCAGGGCACATAGTGCGTAGAACCGATGGCCGATGGGGCGGAAAGGTTCTCGAGTGGCGTCCACGTAACGGAAAGCGAAGCGTAGGCCGACCCTAACCAGATGGACGGATGATCTGGTTAAGGTGGCGGGTAGCAGATGGATGTCAACTGCAAGGGATCGGTCCGCGTGGAAATCATTAGGGGCCTTCGTTCAGCAGTGGACATAATTAGGCTGTAATGATGATGATGATGACTCGACTATTACACCACATGGATCGTCAAAAATCACATCCGTAGACTTATAAAAAATACATTTAATATATATTTTTTATACGTCCATTATCACATCTTAAACATTTTAGCAGCAACGTTCCTTTCTACCTATCCCGTGACGCATCGTTCTGAACTAGATCCCGCAAGTGAAACTTCCCGAAAGTCACGTATTCGGTCGCCTCAGTTTTGCTGGCGAATAAAATCACTAGTGGTGTCATTGTTTTTTTTGTCGCGTATCACGAAAGAGAATGTTCGCGTAAACGGTAGGAGTTTCGAACGTGTTAGCAAAATGTTAAAGTTACGACAGTGCAGTGGATTTTTATTTGTGCAATTACATTTGATATTTACGAGGGCGATTATATTAACGGAACGAATAGTTTTATGGTGTCATTCTGGAGAATTGCTTTGAATGTTAGATTTTAACTGTTAAACTTCGAACTCGCATATAATTCTGAAATTTTTATTCAAGACTAGCTGTTCCCCGCGATATTACCTGTGGTATAAGTTTATTAAAACATAAAAGCGCTGGCGCGGCGCGGTGAAACATTGTTTTGATTAGGCTACCAAGCTCCCCCCCGCAACGCCCTAAGCCAAGGTTCGAGTCCCGTTCGGGGACGCCCTTAGGCTCGTTGTGTAAATGTTTAAGGCTGAGAGCCATCTGCGCTCGCCAATTGCCCGGTGAAGCTGTAAAGGCCATCTGCGGCCAACAGCAGTAGTCAGTTCAAAAAAAATTGTTTTGTTTTTCTTAAATAAAATGAATCTTCTTAAATAAAATAAGCCTATTTTTCCTTATTACATGAGCTACCCGCCAAAAAAGTTCCCGCTCAGAGATTACCCGGAATAAACAGACAGACAGACAAGAGTTAAAAAAATATTTTGGCGTGTGTACCGTATATATTCATATTCATGAAGAATTTTTTTTTATATTACAAACAGACTCTCCAATTTTATTTGTACGTAATAAATATAAAATATCTTCTATAAAAATGCTATGAATTGTTTATGTCAATAAGTGAACTGAACTGTCAATTTGCTCATCTGGTGATAAATGATACACCTGGCCATCACAGGTGCAGCGTTGAAGAAATTTAATAACCGTATGTAGTCATTATTTTCCATCAATACTGCCCATGCCCTGGGGGGTTACAGCTATCTCTTAAAACAGTGCTACTATAGTGATACGTTAGCATTTTTGTATCAGAAAAGACGAAGTAATATGAATGTTGTATGATTTTAAGAGATGGCGGTAACCCCCTTGTAATTGTACATGCTAGAGTGCCCTAACCCAAAACAGAGAAGAGCAGTTCAAAATACTCCTATTGACGAGACAGTATTTGTCACAAAAAAAAAAACATTTTTCAAAGAAAAAATAATAAATACTTTTATTATAAAATAAACAACTCAAAACTTACCTCAGCCAACCCAAAGTGTAGGAAGCAATTAATTATAAGACCTGTATACAGTTTATACCCGTATTATGGCGAACTAACTCATTTTATAGCTGGCAACAATTCCGCAAAGGTGAAATACACCATATTTTATTATCTTGGCAACGTTTCGCCAATTCACGGCACGCAAAACCTAAAGTGGAATACAATTCGAGGCGAAATAAAAAATAGAAATAATAAATAAATTCCGCGAGAAACTGTCGCAATCTATCATGGCGCAGGTTGTACGACGTTTGTGGTTGCGAGCGGGAAAACTCGTGCCTACAACCGCACCGTTTACCCTACACATGTGTGTCACAGAGCAAACATTTACAATACTTTAATAGTCAGTGTGCAGAATAAACATTTGGGTATGTTTTACTCTGTGGCCACGTGTAGGGTATAAGCTACAATATTGGACACAAACGTTAACTTCGTCGACCCAGCTGGCATTTGTTCGGGAACTAATATGATTAATAGATGAAACTTCAACACTCTTTGCTCTTTGTACTGCGGTACAATATTTATACGGAACACCCGTATATTAAAAGTGGAACATTAAACTGCGGAGTGCACAGCTAATGGCGCGGATGGTTTGTTAGTTTCCCGCAAAGAGGGAAATAGTTTTATTGCAATAGTTATAAATCTCGTTTGATTACATTTTTATTATAGTAACTTCCTAAGAAGAGCAGTTGTTTGAGTTCTGAATTCAGATAGTGAAGTCGACATACTATTTATTTTCAGTTTCAGGACGAGACAGCTTATAAGTAGATAGCGGTCACACCCATATTTTTTTATCACAAACAGTACAGCTTGATTCGGAGTATATAATTAAGTAGGTAGTTAATAACTACCACCATACATAAATTACAGAGTTTGAGTTCAATCTTGTGTAGGCATGAAAATATATCTTGGTGAAATGAGTATGTATGTACATTTATATATTAATGTTATTAACTTGTTTTATGTTATCACATTAGTGCTCGCGCCTTGTTCAAATAAGTGTAAATATTTTTACTTGTATTTATTTAGGTCAGCGTACTTCACCCGAAGAGTCAGGAAGTCGCTGATGATAGCTAGGCAAGGAAAGTGGAAGCTCGGGTCTAAATCAAGGACCAGTAGTGCACTGCGATGTGTTGAAATTTGAATGAATAATTTGCCTTAATATGTGATTGGTAATAAGGCTTTTATAAACCTTCGATTTCATGACGGGGAACACTAAAGGCAAAAGCTATGCAAGTTTAGGAAGTTCAACAAATTAATTTTGACGACCATTTGGTGTTGCGGTTGAGAGTCGGCTGCAACACCAAGGTTCCGGGTTCGATCCCGGGCAGTACAACATTTGTGTGCATGAACATGTCTGTTTGTAATGGTCTGGGTGTTTTCTATGTATAATATGTATGTATTTACGAAAAAAAAATGTATTTAAGTATATTTATCCGTTGTTTAGTACCCATAATACAGGCTTCACGCTTAACTTGGGGCTAGATGGCGCTGTGTGAATGTCAGTGGATATTTATTTATTTAAGTAGCAGTGGGCCTTACACGTATGTCGTAGAACCAATGGCCGTTAGAGCAGACGAGTTCTAGAGTTGAGATCGCGACTTGGCAAGTACTGGGATGCCCTTCGACGGACCGATTACTTTAGAAAAGTCGCTGATGGAGGCTGGATGAGTAAGCAGAGGAATGGGATATGGGCTCAAAATGAGTAAAACGTGTCCAGGTGGTCAGCAATAGGTGAGAATTGAGAGTATTTTACTACCTATTTGGACTAAACATCATCATCATTACAACCTAGAACGTCCACTGCTGAACGATGGCCTCCCCTAATGATCCACTCGGACCAATTCCTAGCAGTTGACATACATCTTCTACCCACCACTTTAACCAGGTCATCATTACTTTTGATCAGTATATTTGGAATAATAAAAAACTGAAATTTATTTTCTTTATTAATCGCATTTCAGATAATTATTATACACAAATGTGGTTGTGACAAAAGAAAAGATATTTTATTTCGTTTTCCTAGTTACGTTTACAAACAATAAATGCTATAAGCGCATTAAAAGGCCTTCCTGGAAACGTCTTATAAACGTTAATTCCCCTTCATCTTGATATACAGCTCACCACGCCTTCCTCATGTAACAGTGTATTCGGGATTGCAAACCCGGTTTGCCAGTTATATAGAAAATTTTGAATCAGAACAAAAGGTAATTGAATCCTGTTGAATTTAAAGAGAACTGCCTTTTGGTTTGGGTAAAGTATTTTTTAGCACATTTTTTCTTTTGCGTCGGTAGCACAATGGTGTGGACTGTTGCCCTCCTACCGGGAGGACTGTGGTTCAAATCCCGCCACGTACCAATGTGTTTTCGAATTTTCGAAAATATATGTACGTTATCCGACGCTCTTACGGTGAAGGAAAACCTTCATGCACGCCTGCGTAGAGATTTAAAGGTTGTGTGTGAAGTCGTCCAATCCGCACTGGGCCCGGCTGGACGACTAAGGCCTAATCACCCTATACGGGTAGGCTCGTGACCCTCGGTGGGGATGGTTAATGAGCTGATGATGATGATGATGATTTTTTTATTAAATATTACATGATCGGTAATATTAAACCGGTGAAGGTTTGAACTCAGATCATATAATATTATTATAGAAATAATAAAAATATTAGATCGCAGCAGGATCCAGGGATCGTAGGTTCGAAGCCTCCGAGGAGAGTACATAGGTAGTGAAAGACACTTTTAGCGATTTTACCCACTTTCTACCAGATTTCAAAAGAAATAGTAATTTAGAAAATCATAAAGTAACCAGCCATTCGGAAACCTGTCGAAACATGAAATTCGACGGTTCCATTTACGACTAGCTCTCCCGCGAGAAATCAAAGTTCCGACCGTAGGAAAATATCGGCACATTGTTTTTATCTAGCTTCACCAGTGATTTATACAATGAACAATAGAAAGACATTGACAATGAACTTTATGACATTTATTGAAGTATTTTTGACATTTATTTTCAAGCAGCTAAGGCAACATATTTATACAGCCTTCTCATATACAATATATTTATAATTATTATTATTTATTTATTTCCTTATATTTAAGGTGTATATACTATTTATTATTTTTTATATGGCTTATATTTTATTTATATATATATTAAATTCTTTCTTGACAACTGACAGACACCTATGAAATGTAAAATCAAGATCCATAGTCACTTGGGCTCTGGCAAAGAGTATGTAAAGTAGAGGCGGACTTCCATAGAAAAAAAAATTCTACACAAATGTCAAAACGGAGCAGAGATCTTGCACCAACTTAACGAAAGTATGCTGTCAATCGTACCAACATGAGAATAACAAATAGTGTTTGCAGTACATCCTACATAGAATATATCGATATCGATATTCGTAACGAATATATATATATATATATATTATAATACTATTTAAAAATATTTTCAGAATCTCCATTTCGTTTTAATGGTAGAAGTAAATATATATTATTGTAAACTTCTACCATTAAACGAAATTGTATGATGAGTTATACAGTAAATAAGTCAAGACCAATTATGTTATTTATTAAACAGTCATAAATATTTTTGTACGTAGACTGGTATTCACACAAATTCGAGGTTCGAGGCACATCTAAAACCCGATTTTGTTTAGTTTTTCATAATTTTGATTTCTTTCTATTTCTATTTTCGACTACGGCGTAATCACTCTTTACGTGCAGGCTCGTGCCCGTCGGTGGGGACATATAATAATGATGATTACAAAAAAGTATGTATGTCTATCGGCTTTGTTTAGTATACAATGTGCATTAAGTACAAACACTGTAATACTGTTTTAATCGATCAAAAAAGGACACATGGCATCACTAATCAGTTGATGAATCAATATTGCCACGCGCCGAATCGCTCTTGCGATTTGCGATCATTTTGAATCATGCAATTCCATACATCCAAAGTTTATATACGGAAAAAGAAGGACGACGATTTTGGTAACAGAAATAAAATGTAGGTATTTACATACACGTGTAACTGAAAACGTAACGAAATTCCGAATACCTACACAGAACTCTATAAGTACAAAACTCTGTTTACAGATTCCTCTATTTTCTTATTTGATGGTTAACCCTCATTCATCAATCTCTTTCGGCTTATAAATAGAAAGAAAAAAGCTTTATTTGACAAAACGAAAACACTACATGTCCACCAACACCATACCAACCAACATTGTAAAAAATAATTTTGATCTCATAAAATATAGGGTCATATTATAAAAAAAGTCGATTTTTCTGTCCCTATGTCCTTTATGCAGAGCGTCGGTGGCTCAATGGTGTGGACTGTCGCCTTCCTACCAGGAGGGCTGTGGTTCAAATCCCGACACGTCAATGTGTTTTCGAATTTTCCAAAATATATGTACGTTATCCGACGCTCTTGAAGGAAAACATCGTGAGGAAACCTTCATGCACACCTGCGAAGAGATTCGAAGGTTGTGTGTGAAGTCGCCCAATCCGCACTGGGCCCGCGTGGACGACTAAGGCTTAATCACCCTATACGGGTAGGGCCCCTCGGTGGGGACGTTTAATGAGCTGATGATGATGATGATGTCCTTTTATGCTCAAATCTTTAAAACTACGCAACGGATTTTGATGTGTTTTTTTTTATAGATAGAGTGATTCAAGAGGAAGGCTCATGTGTATAACATCCATTAAATAATGGAAAATTCTGTTAATTTTGAGTACCAAGTGTTCATAGGCAGTTGTAACAGTTAAGTCTTTAATGCTCATAAACATCCCCAACGAGGGGCACGAACCTACCCGTAAATGGTGAGGCCTTAGTCGTCCACGCGGACCCATTGTTGATTGGTCAACTTCACGCGTAACCTTTCAATATCACGTCTTTGAATGAAGGCGTGCACAGGTTTCCTCACGATATTTTCCTTCACCGTAAGAGCGTCGGATAAACGAACCTGTAATTTCGAAGATTCTAAAAGAATATGGTTCGTAGCGAGATTTGAACCTGAACCCTCCAGATCGGATAGCAACAGTCTACGTGAGCCATCAACGCTCACATCATGAAACTAACACAAGCAATCAAACCTCGGGCCAATCAATAATTTCCACAGTACAAAGTACCGACTGCATCGCCGCATCACATCCGACTCGGGTCATTTCCCATAGGAAATACACGTAAGTGCGACGTCATATTGTGACCGCATACTTATGTTTAGAAGCGCAGTTATTGTACACTGCACTCAGTAGCGCCATCTAGTTTCATGCCTAGGAACTTTCTAGATCAATGTTAGATCTTAAATGCCTGAATGTCGTATCAATCACTATCAGCCTTGAATAAACAATAAATGAGCTGTAGCATAATCACGAAGAAATATCAACCAAAAAGTGTCCGAGCCGCTTGACATATACGTTGACACATGTTATGTTTTTGACATAAAATTATTCATTAAAATTTTGACCTTAAGTCGTCATTAAAAGGGTACAAAATCAAAAGCACAAGCATACTAGATACAATGTTACTATGAAATGTAGCGAGCGACGTGAATTATGAAAATTTTGCCCAACTGACGGATGGCATAATTTTGCCGCGGATACTTTTGAATGAGACTGCGCATTTAGTTAGTTATTTATCTAGTCATTAGTCTATAACTCTTAAAACAAAGACAGGCCTTCCCAAATAGCTTTGGGGGAAAGGGTTTCATATGGGGAGGGTTTATATGGGATTATAATAAAAGTATTAAAAAAAATTCCTGGTCCTTCGCTTTACTCGTCCAGCCACCTCGAGCGACCTTTTGTAAGTCGTCAGTCCATGGGCTGGAGGGCGTAAGTACTCTACGCTTGCCAAGACGCAGTCTCCACTCCAGAACTGCTCCGACGGCCATCAGTTCTGCGGCATACGTTACTAGCCCACTGTCACTTCAACTTACCGATCCGGTGAAATAACTTTAGCTCTCTTACTGATTAAATCATTTCTCATCTTATCCTAAAGGGAACCCGAGCTTAGCTGGCTCATTGCGCGTTAAATGAATAAATACTTGTAATTAATGCAAATAGCCTTAATTCAAATAATAGAAAATAATACCAAATAATAATTATGTGAGTTTTTTTGCTCTTCTGAGTTTTTTGCTGGAATATTCTAAACATATACACATATCTAAACTACGGTTTGAACCGGTGGTATCTGCATTTGACATTCATAAAGTTCTATAATGACCAAAATTTAATAAAGGCTGTTTGATTTTAATTAACATATTGTGTTTGTTATCAAGCGTAAATAATAATTATCATTTGTTGCAAACAAGTTGAAAATCCTATGATTAAAGACAAGCTCCCCAATTTATAGGTTCACTTCAAAAACAAAAACTGCATTTGTGTTCCGGGTTTAAGTTATTAAAATTCCTCAAGCCCCTCGTTCCTTGGATTCCAGTTACAAACGGCCGCCTTTTATAATTTGAATGGAAAGATTAGAATTTTACACCAATTACCTGGCATTTCATTTGAGCAAATACAATATATTTAATTGTGTTTATAATATTATGAGTGCATTGGAATTCGGTTTTGTATAATGATCACATTTCTGCCACCAAAAAATGTAATCATTCAAAATATGTTCAAAACCTTAATAAAAAATCAAGTTATTTCAAAGAACTCATGTTTATATGAAATTAGAATCGACCTCTATAATATTGACGACATCATGTTTACATAATACCTGATCTGAAAATGTTTAAATCTGACAAGCGTATGATAAAATAATATCTTCCTGGAAATGATAAAATATAAACATTCCGATATAATATTGTATAATTTCAGTAGCAACAGAATTAGATCTTTTTTTGCTAAACAAATAGCGTAAAGTGACAGCTGTCAAGAAAGTCTAACATAAATATAACAAAATGGCCCGTTACTGCTGTATAGCTTGAGATCCAACCACTGAAGCGATGACATAACTTAACTAACTCTACCCGCTCATATAACACTCAGATCATTTCTCAAGGGAGTGAAGCGACAACGTAAATGATATAACGAACGATAACTTTATTTTCATCCCCTGTATGAAGAGCGTGACTCTTTAGGGGTTTCAGTTTTGAAATTATGATAACGGGACATAAAATTACAAGGCATTATTGAATTATTACGCCTGCACTACTTATGTTATTTTTTTGTTATCATCTATTTAGATTTATATAATACTTAACTGCTTAATAATACTTTTGTAGATTATTATATTTTTACCAATACTTAATATGATAAAAATTGAAAATAAAATTTGCTTTATATAATTATTTATATAAAAATATAATTTTGATTACACATGATTCTGTACTAAACACATTTTTTTTGAAAAGAGGGACTGCTGAGTTTCTTGCTGGTTTCTTCTCAGTGGAAAACTACCTCCCGAACCAGTGGTAGCTTCATTTGACATTCATAAGTGTTCTGTAAGGACCTAAACTGAATAAACACTTTTCATTTTCGTATTCTTTTTCTTGTAATAAGTGTACAGGGCAGTCAGGACGCTAACCTGATGGTAACCAACAACTGATAGTTATTATTCTCCGTCAATTCGCTTGTCAACCGGGACAACAGATGTAAGGTCTCTTATACGCGGTAATTTTACTAGCTACAGAGTCCTATACTTTAGAATATGCCTAACAGGTAAACTACTGGTTTTTTGTCAGAGTACATAGTATTCATAGTTATAACACTAGTGAAATGTTTGAGGTTATAAATCACAGATTTCCCAATACAAGAGATGGGGCAAGCCGCGTTTAAAGTGCGACAAATGTAAGCTCAACGAGCATACACTGGCTGCCAGTTTACGCTCTGTGAGACGAGTCAAGACGCACGAATATTAGAAGAAATCACCGTTTTTTTCCAAAATGCCATCCTGTGCAATTGTAACATGCCATCATCGCAATGAATCAGTAAATTTACCAAGAAATATAATAACTTTTCACAGGTAAGAACCGAAAAGAAATTGTGACACTGGGACTGCCTATAAACTTGGCGGCTTGTCCAGTCTAATTGTATATTAGGATGTCTGTGTTATAAATAAAACAAATTTACCCTAGATTCTTGACACAGTGTCTAAAATATAACTAATATAACTTTTTTCTACCCATTGTGCGATCTTCTATAACTGCGCCCTAAAAAGTGCACCCTTCGACTATTTTATAACCCACTATATCTCACTCTTTAAAATGAAACTCAAGTCTACCATTGCAAGTTCGTGGCCGACTTTATTGTGCCATCAAAAAACTTGCGCTGTTTTGGCTGATTGAAAAGACACTTTGATGATGAAATTTCAATACTGGCATCCTCCACTGAATGATACAGTCATTTAATTCAAATCTGAAATATGGGCAACCATCAGAAGTCGCTGAGGTCGGTTCTAATTTCCTGCTTAGTGAAACAGGGGATGAAGCTCTTACGAAATGACACTACAAAACCTACTACTGGTGTTCTACAGTCGTAATTTGACTAGTCATCAAACAACAGAAGAAAATATTTATGACCTCGTTTTACGAGTTCATAAATATTTTTTACATACAAGATCACATACAAGATTTGAAAGCTCAGAACAAAAGATGTTTGTTCCAACTCATAAAGTGCAGAGAATACAAGTGTGGGATCTAATCAAATACTAAACTGTTGACGGACGCGCCAACCTCATCTGATCATTTCTCCGGGGAACAAACAGATCCCACGTGGTAAATATTTTAACACAGTTGTCTTTGTTTTTATTTGTTCTAGTGGAAAATTTTCTTGTGTGTTGTAAATTGAGTCTAAAATTCTGTTCAAGTTGCGAAGTTTTGTGTTTCATGTCTGCACTACGACTACATTGAATAAAAACTTTAAATATCATTTATTTTTGTCACCTTTCCACATGATGGCGACCTCAACCAGATGTTACATATACATTATTACTACTATGGTAGTTCTATAAAATTTCCCCATTTTTAGTAATGTTTATTCTCCCTGAACACAGACAACAAATCCGTGCATTTACCCACACACTGCCAAATATACAAAAAATTAAGTGCAGGATTTAGAAGACCCGAATCGTGGAACTGAACAAATGGATGCGTCGTCTAGAATTAGAACCAAAAACTGCGGTGCATAATTCCCTACCAAAATGTTGTAATAAATTTGGCCAAGTAATTTGCACATACGCGACCACAAACCGCGACGCTATATTTATTTAGTGGTCCAAGCCATGAGCGGTTTGATTACGAAAAATAAAATATCTGGTATATGAAAGTTGAAAACTTTGGTATTTTTTTTATGTTATTAGTGTACAGGACGATCTGGACGCTCACCTGATGGTAAGTGATACGCCAGACCATGACAGAGCGGCATTAAAGGAGACCAACAACTGACAGACAGTTATTATCCTCCATCAATGCTGCACTGCGCCCGTCACCCGAGGCAACAGATGTTAGGTCTCTTATACCCGGTAATTTCACTAGCTACAGTGCCCTCATCCCAAAACACAAAAGTGCATAACACTCCTGTTTCACGGGATGATATCTGGCACTGCGGTGGTACCTACCTAGACGACTCAGTATCGAGTCTGCCACCTAGTATAATTTAAATAGGTCAGTTCCTATGCAAAGATAATAATCAATTCATGTTTGAAAGTTGCAGGAGCAGCAAACGATTAATCTGGCGTGATGCGCCGCCGAAGAAGTTTGAACAATACCTGTTTAAACTTCTTTGGCCATATTTCATACTGGCCGAATAGAATTCAAAGAACAATTAAAATGAACATTAGTTAAAAAAATGATGATCAATATGAGTCGTTCTCATATTGATCATCTTTTTTTTAAATAGGACGCTATTATTGTAAAATATCAATTTAATTAAGTTCATTTAAAGTGCATACATTATTATTTATAGTTTATTTAATTACATAGTACGAATAACCCAAGAGTTGAGTTTTCATTTTCCTACAAAAAATAATAGCAAAGTACAGTCCAAATTCAGTTTTAGTACCAGTTCAAACAATACCACTAGGTGAAAGTTTTGGAGTAAATATAAATAAAAAGCTAAGTACGAATCTGACTCACACATCGAGGGTTCCATAAAACCTGTAGGTAGAAGTAAAAGTTATTTGTGTAGTTGCACTGAATTTTATGTTTATCAGAAAAATAAAATAAATACCAACTGGCATACACACACAGCGCCATTTACCCCCAAAGCATTAGCCTGTAATATGAGTTCTCAACAACGGATAAACATACTTTTTTTTGTATAACATTCATATTATACAAACACAGATCAATTAAAACAGACATTTCCAAGCACACAAATATTTGAACCGAGGATCGAACCAAAAACCCTTGGTTGAAAAGCCAACGTCTCGACAATTACACTCCATGGGTCAACCTTTCGTTTTTAATTGTAATAATAGATGATTTCCACGGATCATGTCTGTACCGTATTTGAACCCAGAGCCCTTGGTGTAGTAGCCGATGTCTCGACCATTACACTCCATTTGTTTTGATCTGGAGATGCAGTGACGCACTATCCCCATTGACGGGGGGTGTGTGGGACTCGAGTCGCATTAGACCCCCTACCCACTAAAACCAGACGAAAACTCTATCTCTAGGTTACGGGAAGCATGTTACGGGGACCATTACAATCCATGGGTCAACCTTTCGTTCTTAATTGATGTAACAGATGTCTTTCACGAAGTTCAATAAATTGGACACATGCTCCTCTCATAACTTGTACCATAAACCTACGTTTCTCTACCACTGACAAATGAACTGCGCCGCCCTTGTTTATAAGCGAATGCGAATAATTTATTTGCCTTATATTGACTGTAAGTTGTAAGTATGATGCTCTATATGAATGATGATGATGAATGTCTCATATTGGGTCAGTACTAAACTAAGATTCTTTTTCTGAAGTTTCCCTTATATTTGTTTGCTTAAGCCATCTTGGTCTACAGAAATAAATATTCACAGACATTCACACAGCACCATCTACCCCCAAGTCAAGCGTGAAGCTTGTATTATGGGTACTTAACAACGGATAAACATACTTGAATACTTTTTTTTGTAAATAGGTATATAAGTTGGTTGTCTGGAAGAAATTACTATTTAGTGATAAGGCCGCCAATTGTACTTTTTTTTCCTGTGCAGAATCTTGTTAAGTGTTTAATTTGTTTTGTGCAATAAAGAATTATCTATCTATCTACATATTATACATAAAAAACACCCAGACCATTACAAACAGACATGTTCATGCAAACAAATGTTTGTACTGCCCGTGGTGCTGCAGTCGACCTCTCAACCGCAACACCAAATGGGTCGTCAAAACTAAAAAAATGTAGTCTTTTATTATCGAGCGTTCTCATCTGTTCTAGCATTTGTGGAGTGTTCATCAAGATTAGTTTGACAAAGACATCCATCACGCGGCGAGAATAACATAATGAATATTTATTTATTCAAGTAGGCTTTTACAAGCATTTTGTGAAAACAGTTTTAGTAAGATAAAAGAAAGATCTATTGCCAATTCTTTAGATATTTGAGACAGGTCTAACAATATATTGCTCAATAAAGCTGTTAACTTATCACGATAAATAAAAAATTGCAGAACCAATGGCCGTTGGAGCAGACGAGTTCTGGAGTGGAGACCGCGTCTTGGCAAGCGTAGCGTAAGACGCCCTCCGGCCCGATGGACCGACGACTTGCGAAAGTCGCTGGTGGAAGCTGGATGAGAAAAGCGGTCGACCGGGATATCTGGCGCCAAAAGGGGAGATATTGTCCAGCAGTGGACTGCGATAGGGAGAGAGAGAAAGAAATGATTACAAATAATACTCACATTCACAGGCACAAAACACATAACACGCACAAATACACAGAATAAAAGGTGTACAATCAAGGCGGTCTTATCGCTAAAGAGCAATCTCTTTCAGACAACCTTCTACAGAGAATAATTAAAGTCCATCACATGCATTAACGTCGCTGGCTCAATGGTGAGGACTGTTGCCTTCCTACCACGAGGGCTGAGATTCAAATCCCGCCACGTACCAATGTGTTTTCGAACTTCAAAATTGTATGTACCTTATCCGACGTTCTTTCGGTGAAGGAAATCATCGTGAGGAAACCTGCGCACGCCTGCGAAGAGATTCAAAGGTTGTGCGTGAAGTCGTCCAACCCGCACTGGGCCCGCGTGGACGACTAAGGCCTATACACCCTATACGGGTAGGCTCGTGCCCCTCGGTGGGGACGTTTAATGAGCTGATGATGATGATGGCATTAACATAAAGACATCACATACACACTGACTCCCTACCTCATTGGCGACCAAATTAAATATATACCTATGCTTTAAATTATAAAGTGATCATATAAAACATAAGAAGTACTCAATCTATTTTGTGTCTCCAGCTTACGTTCATTACGAAATTCATGTTCTGATATACCTGATGGTCCAGAGAGTGCGATCCTGATGGCTTGTAATACAGGTACACCTGCACTTAATACGGGCATCAGTCTCATACAAACACTTTTGTATTTACCAAACCGGTACCACCGCAGTGCCAGATATCATCCCCGTGAAACAGAAGTGTTATGCACTTTTGTATTTCGGGATGAGGGCACTGTAGCTAGTGTAATTACCGGGTATAAGAGACCTAACATCTGTTGTCTCGGGTGACGGGCGCAGTGCGGCATTGATGGAGGATAATAACTGTCTGTCAGTTGTTGGTCTTCTTTAATGCCGCTCTGTCATAGGCTGGCGTATCACTTACCATCAGGTGAGCGTCCAGATCGTCCTGTACACTTATGAAAAAAAATATTACTTATTCGTACGACATAATGTACTAATGTTTGTAACATAGATTTCCCAATACAGGAGATGGGCCAAGCCGCGTTTAAAGTGCGACAACTGTAAGCTCAACGAGCATACACTGGCTACCAGTTTACGCTCTGTGAGACGAGTCAAGACGCACGAATATTAGAAGAAATTACCGTTTTTTTCCAAAATGCCATCCTGTGCAATTGTAACATGCCATCATCGCAATGAATCAATAAATTTACCAAGAAATATAATAACTTTTCACAGGTAAGAACCGAAAAGAAATTGCGACACTGGGACTGCCTATAAACTTGGCGGCTTGTCCAGTCTAATGTATATTCTGATGTCTGTGGTTTGTAATGATATTTTGTTGAAATTGATGATTTATTTTAAGCAACGAGTAACGTAGCTTTTACTTTTGGAACATTAGTACATGACAGCTCAAGTAAAAATAATAGCCTCGATTATGAACAATTAATTACAACCTGAACGTAACGAGTTAATAAAATAGGTCACATAATGCATATTGGCCATCAGTTGCACAGTTCGCTGCAAGTTAAACATACTGCGGACTTATTGGATGAATTATTTTTTTTTATCTTCCAACGCAACGTTTGCGAGTGACGTTTCCATTTCCCAGATAAAAGTGTAAGCCACAGAGCAGCATTAAACAGAAGCGCGGGTTTTATTTTAAAACTGTTGCCTTTAAATAAATAAATATCTACTGACATTCACATAACGCCATCTAGCCCCAAGTTAAGCGTTAAGCCTGTATATATATTATGGGTACTAAACAACGGATAAACATACATCTATACATTTTTTTTTGTAAATATATACATATTATACATAGAAAACACCCAGACCATTCACAAACAGACATGTTCATGCACACAAATGTTTGTAATGCCCGGGGATCGAACCCGGAAACCTTGGTGTTGCGGCCGACCTCTCAACCGCAACACCAAATGGGCCTTTGCAACTTAAACATTCCGAATGGAGTTACAGCGTATTCTGACGTATGCATCGTGATGCATACGTCATGGCGTGCCATGTGCCGTGGAATGAGCGTAAAGGGTTAACGTTTGTAAAGTTTCAGCGGGAAAATATTCATGTTGGACATTTTGATAATGATTTAGCAAAAAATATTGATGCCGGTGGCGGTGACTTAAACATGTTCAATAATTGTAGTATTGAAGGAAATATTGTGTCGAAGCAGTATTATTTGTTTTATGAACTCGTATTTTTTTCATCAGCTCATTATACGTCCCCAGCAAGGACCACGAATCTATCCTTAAGGCTGTATAGGCTTAGGCCCGAGTAACCGATTAAGGCCTACACACCTTTTACGTGTAGGCTCGTGCTCCTCGGTGGAGTCGTACTAGTGTAATGAACTGTTGATGAAGTATTATGTGAAGTTTTTCATTGATTTCATCTTATTGTTATTTATTGCACAATTAATAAATTTATGATTTGAAAGTAAGGTTCATTCTTCTTTGTTTTTTCTGTATTTTTAATCTGTGGCATAAAATCATCCATTCCCTATAAATCCATTGCTTGCCAAACGCATCGTCGTATTCACTTGTGCGTTTCGTTATATCCGTTTTTGTATAAAGCCTAGGTAAATTCCGAAATGATTTGAAATAGTATTGACAAATCATGTAAATACTCTGCGTTGTACTATCTTCTAAACTCATTCTTCAATTTATAAAAAAATATATTTCAGGTTTTCTTAATAAACATGATGGTATCCTTCATCATCAGCTGAGCCATCATATGCTCGTTCACAATTTTATGTAATGAAATGTTTTTAAACGTTGTGTATTTATTTTTGCTAGGCAGGCCGAGAAGAAGGTCATGTAATTTCCAACGACCAATTTGGTGTAATGGTTGAGCCGTCGGTTCTTACACCAAGGGTTCGATTTTTGGTCAGTACAAACATTTGTGTGCATGAACATGTCTGTTTGTTTGGTCTGGGTGTTTCTATGTATAATATGTATGTATTCACAAAAAATAAAGGGGTATAAGTATGTTAGTCCGTTGTTTAGTACCTATTCTACAGGCTGCACGCTTAACTTGGGGCACCCAAACCAAGGCGCCCCAGGAGCAGGCGCTGTATAATAAAAAAAATAAAAAGTTTTATAATTTATAACGATCCGCCAAAGTAAATGAAAAAAAAAATATTGATCATAATATTTTTCCTAAATAAACAAATAAATGTGGTATTTCTTCCCCAGTATTTTGCCTTCATAAGTGATCACCATCAACAAATAAAAAAATATATATTTTCGCGGAGCTAATTAAGTCTCCCGACCGACATTAAATACAAGGGAAAATTTTATTAGCGTGACATCTCAGTTCCTTAAACTGGGGTGAAACGTTAATGAGACTACAACAACTGATGGCAACCTTAAATTAATTGTTGGAAACAAGTTTTTCCACTTTCGATAGCCAGGGCAAGTCTGCAGGAGTTGTCCAAAAATAGCGGCTTTACGCTCGGTGCAAGTGATAAGCGATTTGAAGGTTCGATAGATAATTAAAATCTTATTCTTATTGTGAAAGTGTGTCAAATGGAGAACAATCACAGCATTTATATCAGCCTAATCTGGAGCATCGGTGGCTCATTGTGGTGGACTGTTGCCTCCCGATCTGGAGGACGCTGGTTCGAATCCCGCTACGCAACAATGTGTTTTCGAAATTATGTGTACGTTATCCGACGCTCATACGATAAGGAGAAACACCGTGAGAAACCTTCGTAGGCATGTACGAAAGAGATGGAATTGACTGACTTCACTACACCATTCGATCTCTTAACATGCGCAGTTTCCACACGATCTTTTCCGTCACGTAAAAACGTCAGTAAATTTCTAATTTCGAAATACATTTGTACGTGGGGAATTTAAACCTTCAAACTCCCGATCAGAAGGTACAGTTTGCACCACTGAGCACGACTCTCGCTTATGCTTATGCTTAACCGCTACCTAATGTCTTCTAAGTCTTAAGGGCTCTCAAGGAGTTTTGTTAGGAGGATCAAGATAATTAAAATACTTGATGCCAAAGTTCGGGCTGCGGTATAAGAGATTAAGACGGAAAGTGAGTTCCTGGAGTTACAGTGCTCGTTTTTTAGCCATTGAATGTTTTGGAAGTGTTCAGGTACATCCTACTAATATTATAAAGGCGAAAGTTTGTAAGTATGGATGTATGTATGGATGTTTGTTACTCTTTCTTGATTTGAATGAAACTTTACCACAATATAGCTTATACATCAGAATAACACTATTCTAATGTGAGGTCGTAAAAAACACATTTTTTGCGCTTACATTGCAAACGCTGACTGAATCCTACAAGATAGATCAAAAAATGTACTACAGTATTGTACAACTTAAAAGGTCAAAAAAAGTCCGTGATGGTAATGAACCTGAAGTCCACGCGAACGAAGTCGCGGGCAAAAGCTAGTTTTGTATACTTTGGTAATAGCTCAGGATTAAACGGGTTTAATTTATGAATTTTGTTATTTTTTTTTTTTTTTTTTTTTTGTGAGCATATTTTTATTTATTTATTTTTATTTATTTATGTATGGCATACACAACAAGTAACAATCAAGACAAAAATATAACAGTAACAATTGTAGACTTAAACTAGATTATTACTAAAAAAACGTGTAAACACAGCATGATCAATAATAAAACGTAAACATTAGACATCCAAAAAGAAAAAAAAAAAAGAATCGCATAGACATATTTCGCAAATTAAACTCAAAACAATATATGATGTTTAATTTTTACTTTAGAGGGAAGCGCAGCTGAGGCATTGTTTTACCCTGTAACGAAAGCGAACGTGTATAGGCTCATAAATATCTATTTCACGATTATGGTCGTTCTGAAGCATTTCATTGTATAGCCGGCACATTCTAACCACTGGATTGAAAAATGATGTGTTATTTTTAAATATTTGTAATATAAAAGCTTTTTACGGTTACGGGAAAGATTTCGTGCGTTAAAGTTAAGAAGAGAAAGTAAATCAGGTGAATCAAAGATACCGTGTACGATTTTATGTAGATTTAAAAGATCCTGCTGCTTGCGGCGTACTAGAAGAGTCATTATTTTAAAATGCTGAAGTCTGACTGAATAAGATGTAAGCCTACGATGGAGTCCTGCTCTGAAAGATAACATTCTGAGAAACTTTTTTTGGACACTCTCAATTCTTTCAGAATGTACAGTGTAACTAGGTGCCCAGATTACAGAACAGTATTCCAAGCAACTCCTGACAAGACTGAAATAAATAGCAAGCAGGCTTTGCGTGTTTTTGAAATCTTTGGTTGTTCTAGCTACAAAACCAAGCATCTGAAGTGCCTTAACTACAATACGATCGTAATGGTTTCTAAACGTTAGCTTGTCATCAAACAAACGCCAAGATCCTTGACCACTGACTCCCGATGCAATATTTGTCCATCTAGATGATATTCAAAAATCACTTTATGTTTTTTCTCTCTAGTAAAAGAAATCATGACACTTAGCTACACTTAAATACATACAGTTACGTTGACACCATAAAGATATAATATCCAGATCGCGCTGCAATAAGATGCAGTCATTTCGATTGGTTATGGTAGAAAAAATCTTTAAGTCATCTGCATATAGAAGGCAAGGGGATGTCAGAAGACCAGGGAGATCATTGACGAACAATAAGAACAACAAAGGTCCAAATGCGAGCCCTGTGGCACGCCAGAAGTAGCAATAATGGGAGTGGACGTATATCCTTTTAAAGTTACTAGTTGAGTCCTCATGTTTAGATAAGGGCATACCCATCTTAAAAGATTACCATGGAATCCAAATTGATTTTGAAGCTTCTGACAGAGCAGCGAGTGGCTAACCTTATCAAAAGCCTTTTTAAAGTCAGTGTAGACGGCATCGACTTGACCGCCTTTGGCAAATGTAGCGCATAAGTAATTTTTGTATTCTAGCAGGTTTGTGACTGTGGATTTGCTTTTTACAAAACCATGTTGATTTTGAGAGATAAAAGGTTTGACGTGGTGGTAAAAATAATCATAGATAACAGCCTCGAACAATTTTGATATTGCTGAAAGAATACTTATAGGTCTGTAGTTTGAGCAATCACTTCTGTCACCCGATTTGTAGATAGGTACTACATGTGCAGTCTTCCAAAAGGAAGGAAAATGCCAGATTTGAGGGACATATTAAACAACAAAGTCAGTGGGGTACTTAATTCAGCAGCACACATTTTCAAAAACTTTGATGGTATTCCGTCTGGACCTGGCCCCTTATCAGCATTTAGTTGCTTTATTTTTTTGTTAGAAATATATGAGCTTTTTCCCACAAAGCAAGCAAATAACAATGTCAGAACAAATATAAAGAAAGATAGGTATTACTGGTGGTATAACGAAGTAGGTTATAACCACAGACATCCGACACATACAATTAGACTGGACAAGCGCCAAGTTTATAGGCCCAAGTGTCGCAATTTTTTCGGTTCTTAACTTGTGAAAGTCATTATATTTCTTGGTAAATTTACTGATTCATTGCGATGATGGCATGTTACAATTGCACAGGATGCATTTTGGGAAAAACGGTAATTTCTCTAATATTCGTGCGTCTTGACTCGTCTCACAGAGCGGTAAACTGGCAGCCAGTGTATGCTCGTTGAGCTTACATTTGTCGCACTTAAAACGCGGCTTGCTCCATCTCCTGTTTGGGAAATCTGTGGTTATAACGTTCCACGTACATAACATTACTTTCAATTCTGCTTTAAAAACACGTTTTAAGCCAGCACAAAACCTTGAATCAGATTTAATATGCGTGCTTTATAAAACTTGAAGAAATATAAAATTCTCAAGTTCTTGTTAATTCTATAATTCTAAGTTATCTTCAAACTTTCGAACTTGATGATTAATTATACGAAATTTTAAAATGTT
>PQWD01003457.1:0-18187 GCA_019425675.1 Leucinodes orbonalis
TCAGTTGCATTATATTGCCCTTAAGCCTTTTCTGGCATACAATAGGTGCTCGCCTTTTACCCTCAAGCTTGAATAATTACTATCTCTATTACATTTCGTGAGTAATTGCCATAGTCCGTATAGTTTTTATTGGCCCGCGCTGACCGCAGCTATCGATTCTATTTGAATTAAATTGTTTCGAAGGTTGCACGTTGATATATCCTGTTTATTGGGAATTGGTTATAATAAGATTATGTTGATTAGTAATGGCCTTCACAAATACATCACAAAAAACGCCTCGTACTTGTTATTTGAAAGTTATACTGTGGTGTCAAAGAAGGAAAAGTGCCACAGGGTTTTGGACCTCTGCTAAATTATAGTTCTTTGATGGACTGAACTGAAAAATAGCTAAAATATGTTCTTCCATTATTTATGAATGATCGTGTATGTATTTTTACCCCATAAATATTGTCAAGGGTAAACATTTATTTTGATTCCTTTACATACAAATGGTCATTCAGTCAGCATTTTCTTGCAGTCTAAAAAGACCTTCAATATACCTCTCGTGACTATTTTTTTATGAGTGTACAGGATGATCTGAACGCTCACCTGATGGTTAGTGATACGCAAGACCATGACAGAGCGGCATTGAAGGAGACCAATAACTAATAGATAGCTATTAGTCTCCGTCAATGCCGCACTGTGCCCGACTCCAGAGACAACAGATGTTAGGTCTCTTATACCCGGTAATTTCACTAGCTACAGTGCTATCATCCCGAAACACAAAAGTGCGTAACGCTCCTGTTTCACGGGAGGATATCTGGCACTACGGTGGTACCCACCTAGACGACTCAGTATCGAGTCAACCACCTAGTAATATATTGCTTATATTTGGAACTCTCCGGTATTTTCTCCGGTAGTCTCTGAAACTGACGACAGAATGAAGAAAATAGAAAATTTACTGTTTCTAACTTGTATATTTATTTAATTTAAAACCCGTTGCTCCATATATATTGACTACAAAATAAATATAATCAGGTATTTATAGAATCAGAACTTATTCGTCTTGTATTATTCCTTCTTTAAAAGTTAGCTACTGAGAATAGATGGTAGCTCATTGCACAGATTTTTTTAAAGATTAACAATGAATTAATTTTAAATCAAATGTCCCATGACATACAAGAAATAAGATGGCATTGAAAATAATATCCACTTACTACTAACATAAAGCCTCGTTACGAAAACCTATTAAGTACAGTGTTTGCTAATTTTAATTTAACGTGACAGTTGACATGTGAACGAAATACAAGAGCTGCTAGAACTGGTAATGACGGGCGCTGTGGTGTATTTGTACGCTCACCTGTTAACCAGGACCAGGACCAGGGGTCCAGGATCGATGATCAAATTTAGGAACATGTTTGTCGGTCGGTATATATATACAAAATAAAGGTTCGTAAATATGGATTAAAAAGAAACATGTAGTCATGAAAAAAAAGGTAATTATGTATGTTGGATAGAGAATATTTCTACTTTTTCAGGGCTCCTTATTTTGTAATGCACTTCTTTGTTGTCCGAAATAAACGTTTATTATTATTTGTGTACAAATAGAACTTTTATAATTTCAAAAATTCGCGTAATGTTTTATACATATTTGATTATGTTATGTTTATTTGAGGATAAAAACAATAAATAATCATTGGATTTCGATAGGGTTGTCCCCATCGAGTTGTGACTGCATATTCTCTGATAAGTACCATAATAAATTAGTTATGGAACTTAAAATAAGCTACGTTCTCACTTTTGTTATAGCATACAGATAACGGATAATAGAACCGAGACCCGATGACTCCGTCAATTGGGTGGGCAAAGTATTTATACAGGATTCCCAGAACCGAAATGGTCGGTACTTTATAGTAAAAATTTTCGTCAATACCGTGTAGGTAAGTAAGATTAGATTAGAATACGATTGTCACTAACTCTTCCGGCGGCAAGAGGCAGTTTATGCACAAACCATTAAGAAAAGGAACCTTCCTTTTTATAAGGCACCGACTGCTATGTCTTACTCTAGTCTGACCTGGGTCACTCCATTCTAGACTATCACGGGATGTTGAGGCAAGGTAAGGTAGGTAAAAGTAATAGAATTTGTGTTTTAAGTGCATCATACAAAATGTTTTTAATATCCAAATGTAATGAAAAACTCAAAACTACAAATCTTCCTCTATATTTTTCTGCTATAAAATAAAACTAGAAAGAAATAATTAAATTTATACTTGGTTTAGACCAAAACTGCCTCTGATATATTCGTGTCGCCTAGGTAAAGTGAGTGTGTTAGAATATGGATTACTGTTTTCAATTGGTGTTTCGCTACTCATATCGTATGCACTGCAATTGTAACCGCACGCGGTTAGTGGCAGAGTCCGACATATGTTTCCTAACACGTAACGCGATCACAAGCGTTTGATATCACAAATTAATTGTTACGAAAACCTTGCACATGAGTGACTAACGAAATTTCATTGTTTATTATCGATAATTTAAGTACAAAAACAGCCCCGGGCGGTTGTACCTTCGCAATGCAATTATTTATCGTCAATTGGTACTTGTGTTTACAAGAACCTTCGTTATAGGTATTTAGTATGATTCGTTGATGAATATGATTTACAGCCCTTTGAGAGGTAACTAGCGACAATTTAGGGTGATCAAAGCCGTGCAAAGTCCGTTAGTTTAAATTGCCTTAAGTTCACATGGCTTACATTGACACGTATTGAAGGTGTGATTTTGATGTAATTTTTTAAAAGTCTCTTAAACTTATATTTTGTATTCGTAATATACGTTGTTAATTTTGCTCTTAATTTATATAAAAATCTTAAATACTCCAAATAATAATCCAAAGTGTGTTTCTGCTTCATCGTGTTGATCTGGTGTTAAAACAATAAAAAAAACTACTCAAACATAATGACACTGGTCTCTTTCTCCAGCTATTCTTAAAATTCTTTGTGAAGGAATTAAAAAGATCGTGTCGTTTATTTGAGCTGACCACTCAAATAAAACGACACACACAAGTATCAATAACTTTGTCAGTGCTATAGGAAAATATAAAAAAATGAAAAGTATACAAAAAAAATCATCATTCTTTTCTGGAATAACCCGCTCATAATTTGAATTTATTTGTTACAGCTATGAATATCTGTTTCCATGGTAATTAGTCTGAGGGTTAAGTTTAGACAGCTGCGTGATTTGGAAATTGTGGGTTTCAATCCCAAGGGGAATTCCCATAATAGATGTTTTGATGTGTTTGTTTTATTTTATTTATTTATTTGCCAGAATACAAAAGAAAATATAGTTGGTACATAATAATTATCGAGCATGTATTCAGCCTGTGTACAGGCGTGCAAATATTAAAATATGTCTGAAGATTTACAGTTTTATTGAATAAATATAAATTAAATACAAAAACACAAAACCCAACAATTTGGAGAATAACATTGATAATTGTTTTAAAAGCCATGAAGTAAAATAAATTTGTTAATAATAATCATCCATAAGTATTAATCATTCAAATAGTCTTTTACACTGTAGAATCGCTTTTCACTTAAAAAATTACATAATTTTAATTTCAACTTATTGGTGCATTGTATTTCTTTGATAAATTGGGGCAACTTATTATATACCATTATACACATGTTAAACACGTTTTAAACGTAAATGTTATTGTGACATGCTGGTTTTTCTAACAATATATTATAAATATTTCTGTTGTTGACTTCTGTGCGATTTTAAACCACCCACCACTTTCATGTAAAAGCGATAGATACTTTGTTCTTTTGAATATAGTACAGCAACACAAAAAGTAACGGCGGTAAATGTTTAAAAATGTATGAAAACTATAATTTTAAAAGTAGTTAAACGGTATATGTTTAAGATGCATGAACACATGTGAACTTTACTATACAGGTTTTTAACCATTAACATTAAAGTGTTACCGAGATACTAAAACTATACTAAATTTTAAATGCAAAATCATAAGTTTTATCTATAACTGTCTAGATTTTACTAGAGACCCATCTGTAAACACATTTAAAAAATGTTCAATTATAGCTCTCAGGAGAATAATAAAATGCTAGCCGATGAACCGTTTTTGACCTGGTCCTAAGAAAGCAGTGCCTAAAAGGCAATGATACCTTATGATGCTATGCATTCACAATTATGCAATTAACTTTCAACGTTGATGGAAATTATGACTCTAATCAACAATAAAAGGTAAAGTGCTTTAGGGATAACAGCCAGAAATTGAGATTCATATCTACGATCAAAGCACGATTTGGTTAATGAATTCACGATAATTTGTGTCACAACCGTGCATTTTCTAACGCAAGCGCTTTGTTTAGCTCTACTGGGGCCTCAATTCTGCAAATTTTAAAATGCGCTAATAAGTTTATTTTTATTTTTGCGAAAAACTTGTCGCTGTTGACCGCAGACCTGCACCGCTTCACCGGACAATTGCTGAGCGCAGATGGCTCTCAGCCCAAAAAACTAAGGCAACTAGCTAAGGGTGTCCTAGAGTCGAATGTGTACCTCGGCATAGGGCGTTGCATGGGGTAGCTAATACGATAGTTATTGTGTCTTGATAGTAAAAAGTGTTAGAACCGGGATTCTAAAACAGTAGTAATGTGTCGTAATGTCAAGCAAATTAGCAGAATCGAGCCCCAGTTGATTTCTGTCGTTTCGTAACTGGACGCCTACGGTGGGCTCTAACAGGAGGTGTTATGCCGCTGGCTGCCGATAGAGCCGATATTAGATACGTGTCGTAGTGATTGTGGTATAGTTTTGATTAAGCTACCTTAATGATAAAACAATTATAATTTATGCAGTAAGCAAATTATTGAAGTCACTCTAAAGAATGGCCATTTGTGTATCAATGTGTATGGGACTATTTAGTGTAGTAAAATAAGGTTGGTGAAATAAATTGGAAATAGCTACTAGAAAAGTGTAACTACTGTTTATGAAACAAATAAAATGACAAGAGTTTTATGGAATTTTATCTGAATTTATTTCTATAAATACAAGTACTTAAAAATATTTTAAAATTAAAAAATATTGTACATTGTCTTATTTCCTGATTTCAGCAAAGAATGGATAAAAATATTACAATCGTTAAATTATACTAAATTTTAAATGCATAATCATAAGTTTTATTGGGGTAAAAATTGTATACCAAAAGTTATTTTGTATTTATTTATGATGGGCTTGCTCTTGAGTACAGGCTATCCTAGTAGAAGATACGTACTGTAAGATTGCTTATTCACTCGTTTTTTGATTGCCACAGGGTGGCCGCATAACACAGATGCAAGTAGATCATTCCATCTATTTGCAGTACGCATAATGAAAGTAGACGTTTCGCGTCCGAATATTACAAACGGATGAAATTTGCAGTACGCCTTGATTACCCATGTTTATTAAAGTCTCACAAAAATGTAATTGTGGTCGACCAAACGAAATAGAGGCTAGTCTTGAACATTTAAAAATGGCACTTCAGGTGAAGTTCAAGTAATCGTGGAACTATGAAATAAGTTCACATTAGAATAGTATAAAAATTAATTTTAGTAAGCATTTCGTAATTATAAAATGCCCTTATTTAGGAAACACAGATGGGAAGAAGATAAACCTGTAAAATATGTGCTGCGTTTAATTACTAAAGACTATTATAGTCAAGGCTAATGATATGTATATAGCTTATAATTGCCTTGAATAAATATGTTTACTTGCATTACGTATCAAAATTCCCAACATCCAGTCACTTTGCGATACGCTCGACTTCCAACATCGCAAGCAGCATATCGATAGTCTGTCACGGAAGCGATACCTTTTCTTACCCGCTTTGTTCGCCAAGGCTGACCGATATATAAAAGGAACAATTCACAGTTCAGAGGTCGCTCACCCGCATGACCATGACTCAGCGATCAATTTATCTCATGCCGTTTTACTTTTGTTAAGCTGCTGACTGATAGTTTAGTAAACATGTGTCGATATTTGTGTTATTTATCAATAATTGTTCGCTATTGTCGATTTGTGTTGAGATCATATGTAGGTGAGACTTTTAAAGTCTATTAAAAAGTCATGATGTTCATTTCAATAAATATGTGAAATCAACTAACTGAAAGCAATTCGTGTAGCAGTTAATTAAAAGAATTGCTGATACTCAGGACCCATGAAATAATCTCTTTCTAGTGTTTTTGTTTTAAATCAGAACTTTTTATCTTATACAATATTTGGTAGCGTTGAATATTTATTATTCAAACTGTTATAATTACATATCGCTTATACCTGAAGAGTCTTTCTTCTGTATCTCTTGAGTGTGTTTAAGCTCCCCATACATTTAATTTAGGTTTTATGATTAAAATCAACCAAACCTAGTGGTTTATTTGAAAGTGCACTGAATATTATGCTATGTATAGTGGCGTGCACTCCATATATGCAAATAAGCAGTGCATACCATGTGTTCTCCGGCAAACCTGAAATTCGCCATCATATAAGATCTCTCCTTATTTTGGCTTTATCTTTTAAACGATATGCAATATGCAGTTGATAACAGTACTCATATTTTGAGAATAGGAATTCAAATTATTGTTTTTTCGGTTCATACCATTAACTTTGCATTCTCTGCTCATAACCGTTTACATGTTTATGGAACCATTCAAAATAATCAGTTTCGTTGAGGTAGGACATGTCCAAGAGTGGAATTAATGGCGTACTAGATGTACGCATAGAAGAAGGTCTATATTGGGAAACGGTTGTTATCAAATCACTAAATCAAAAATAATTATTTTTTGTAACACTAGAAACTTAAAGATACGTATACTATATATTTGTGTTACCGTTTCCAATTATTTCATACCCACTTTATTTACCACTTATTAACCCAGAACAAGGTTATACCATAAGCATGGCTGCGTTGGCGGTAGTTATAAATACCTACGCAGGCAATATAGTTTATATACTTCATAAGGGTCACCTTAATAATTGGAATTGTGTTTTACATTCACTAGATTGATAAATATTATTTAGTCTGTGCCTAACTAGAAAGAAAGAAAGAAAACACTTTTATTTGGAACACAAATCTTAAACATAATACAAACATATACAAAAGAAATACATGAAAAACAAATAATAATCTTATGATATGTTGGCATATTAACATTAGTGAACCAAATTGGTGTGAACTATGTCAGGACTTTATGTATTATTTAATACGATATGCGATATGGATAATGGAAAGTTATTTACTTAAATATTAAATTACTTATTTAACTTACTTTACTTTTTATTTAACTTACTTTACTTAATTATTTAATGTGGATAATGGAAAGTTATTTACTTAAATATTAGTTTTCACAATCATATAAATATAAGATTCAATTTAATTATGACTTTGTTAATTGACAGCGATAACTGCACACGATAAGATCAGAGCCTGACTTAGGCATTATAACATAAACAATACAGAATTAGCTGCAGATACAGAGGAAATAAAAGAAAAACGCCAGAGATTCAAATAAAAACATATTCTGTAATAAAAATATATTTTACGCGTAGATCGACATTAATACTTAAAAACATTACTACTTAGTCAGGGTCAAATGTTTGTTTCTATGATAAAAGATAAAGTAGGCAAATTAATTCATTCGTGAGCCTGAGAATGTTATCTAAATTACTGTTGGGAAATGGTAAGTTTGCATAAAGATGGGTTGGTCATTACATTACAATTTATGTGTTTAAATAGCTATGAACTAAGAAGTCCGTTTCCACTAGAAATAGAGGTTTAATTTTGTTTATAGATCTATCATGAGTCACGCTCATTATTAATTTAGGCCCCGTTTAGGCTGCATAGTAATGGAAGGTTGCAATGTGAAAGAGGTTGGTTAAGAGGAGGAGTTGAATTTGGTGGTTGCAGAAGTATGGTTTAACAAAATTTGAATTAAGATTCTTACATATTTTGCTCACTATTTAGGAATTCATTATTTCATAGCTTCCCACAGAAAAGGAATAGGAATTTTGTAAAAATAAAATATCTTGATTAAGTTAAAAATCTATGCTGATATCATGAAACAGATGTTACAAGATTGCATTACACTCCCATTTCAAGGCGCTATACTTGACATTACGGTAGATACCAACCTAGATGACTCAGTAAGAAGACCACGTAGTTGCGATTGTTTAACTGTAGTTATAAAAACTTTATCAACTACTAATTAAACGATAAATTCAAAAAACAAAAACATCATGAAACAAAAGCTGTAATATGATGATATTTACTTTTCTACGTACGAAATTGATACTGCATTCTACAACTTTTTAACAAGCAGTGCAATATGTACTTTAAGTAATTCCAACATCACTTTGATTAGCTGTATTGGCACAGCAATAATCGATGTTATGACGAAAATAGGTAATACGTATCTTATTCAATATAATTCTGTAACTCGGTTACAATTTATTATGTAGATCACTATGCTTGTGGCTGATAAATGTTAAACGTTCGAAATGCTTTCAACAGACTGACAAATATTTGAGATAATTGTTTTCGTCATGATAAATTGAAGCTGATGAAGTTGTTTTAAAAAGTCATTATGAGAGTCAACAAGGGAAATTACCAATTATTATTTTTGGAAGGCATGTTACTTAAAAAACTGAATACATAGACGACGTTTTTACAAAATTTATGATCGCGGTTTCATATAGCGGTAGTTATTATTTTTACCAGATTATTTAGCAACTATCACATTACCCATCGGTAAATAGATCCTTTCTTAAAAAATAATTCACCAGTATATTCAAAGAAGTGATCTCAGTAGCTATTAACTCTTGTGACTTTCAGCGGCCAACAGAAAATAAGTAGTTCATCTGAATCAACCAACCATCTTGAATTTGTTGTTGTATTTATATAGTTAGATACTAATGAATGTTCAAAACTGTTCTATTTTACTGGGATTCGTTTCCGCACTTAGTACTTCAAGTCGACATTGCGCGTTGGTCATACATTAACTATATAAATATGAATCGAGGTGATTGTATTTTCAAGCTCAGCCATATTGCCATTTATATGGCGAAAAAATTCGTCAGATTTCTTGTGAATATCCTATAGATAACTAAGCTACATTGTATGCTGTAAGTTAAGATGCCGTGAAAAAAGTATGATACCTCTTTGCAAGCAAAAGATCAGTAGGTTTCGGACAGCAGGCGGTAATTTTGTCGAAGACAAAACAATGAAGCTGTTTTGTTTATAACAAAAAAAGACGGATGATTTTTTTTACTTTAATGACTTAAATCAAGAGTACAATATGTACATGTAAATCACAGTGAGAATAGAATAAATAGACACGTTCGTTTTATCTAAATCCTTTCAGATTTAGTAATGGTGGTGTTGGGAGGAGTAGAAGTGGTGGCTGGGGCCGGAGTTGTGGACGACCGCGTTGAATCTGTAAGAATAATTACCATTTGTAGTTCCTTATCATGATTCTTGCTGAATCCAATTAAGGGCTCAAAAAGAACCTTGGGTGCTGGATTTTTAATTTTGTATCATGTACATGTGTTTGTAAGCATTTGGAATCACTAAATATGCAAGGCATTATGTTAATAGAGTATATTAATATACACTTATGCTGAAGTCTAGACTAGTTCGAGAATAGATGATAAGCGTGACAGCTAAAGAACAATGATTACATTTATAGAACAGACAAAACGCAGACAAGTTACAGAACCCGTTTCAAACTCGTTCACAGCACCTGTTTGTTGACAGACGGTCAGAGAGGTCATTGCCTACACACATGTGGCATGCCGGTTTGACTACCATATGATTGGACGTAAACATTGACAAGTCGATTGCGCGTTTCCTTAAAAAGTAAACATACAACGCGTTGAGCGTTTTGCGCAATTTAGCGAAAGCTGCAGTATCATCTCCTTTTCATTACGTGATAACTAATTTATCTTATTTTATGCAAAATACATAAAATGATGCTACTTATGTTCGGGATAATATATTGATACGTGCATTTGGCTTGATAGCTTGAAATGGTCATGGGTTAACTAAAGAGTAATAAAAGTGCTGAATAACAACTAACAGAACAACCCTTCAATGCCAGTACTAGTTCTAAGTTAAACCCACAGTGATTTAGTTAATCTGAGAGATTAACTAGATCACCGTTATCCAAATGAGTTAGTTTTCTATCTAAAGGTTAGTGGTAAAATCAGTACAAAGTTTACCATTGAAAAAATTTCAGTAAATGAAAACGAGGGAAATTTAGTTAAAATTTAAAATGGGTAGGTAGAAAATGTATTGTGTTTTTTATGAGTTCAATTAATAGTTTTTACGTATATACAGATTTAGTGAAATAACTTTAGCCTCATTATTCAAACATCTCACACTTACCCGTTGTGGTCGTCGGCGGAGTAGGACACCTTACGGAAAGAACCATCAGGCTGCAGCAGAGAGTACTCTCCCTTCACAACGTCACCTCATGCTGGGACTTGTGGTCACCAGTGTGGGGGTCCTCAACCGAGTAAGAGTACTGGTATTTGGGGTGAGACTGCGGAAAATACATTAATGTAAGTAAGTTACGACACTCCGTACCAGTTAGCCCTAGTTTGCATATCTGGGATATCCAGTTTTCCATTCGATAATTGTTGGTAAAATAAGAGGCAAATATGTACTGTTATTACAAAACTGGCAAGGCCTACTTAGAAAATTATCGTAAGACTTCCTTATTGATATTAATTCATAACTGCTTTTATTTTTATAGGTTCATAGCTTCAGATGTAACGTTTTTGTCAAGATTTCATATTAGACGAGAGATCTCGTTATAAAATGTCGATAAATTGAGTGGTAAAAATAAAAAACAAATTCTGGGAAATGTTTTGAATTTTTAAATCTATGATACTTTTTAACAATTTATTTCAGTAGCCTGTTTTTCAATTTTAAAATTTGAATTTCTGGTTTACTATCTTGGTTTAGTTAGCAAGAGAAAATTCAAGTATTTAGAGGTAGCGTCAGACTCTTCCATCCTATGAAATAAGTTGAAATGCTTACGTAGTAATCCTCATGTCCGTGGTCGGCGTAACCAAGATGGGCGATAGGAGCGGCATGGACCACTGGGGCATGGACCACAGGGGCGTAGTGGGGTGCGTCGTGGTGCACCAGGTTGTGCTGCGAGGACACGGAGTATCCACCATGGCTGAGGAGTCCAGCCTGGGCGACAGCCACCACGGCTCCGAAGGCAAGGATCTGAACAAAAAATGGTTATTAGGGCTTCCGTTTTAATCTACCTTTTCTAGAACTATATATTTTTTTATTTGTACCACATATAGGTAATGCACATATTTATATTATGATTAGGTAAAATTTTTAGTCAACTCTGTGGGCCGATTCGGTGAAGGAGGAGGAGACTAAAGGCGACGCTGGCTCTGATGTTTTTAATAAATGCCGTACTGTCAGTGCTCTCATGTTTAAGGGGTGAGACACAAATATTTGAACCAAGCAAAATAAAAGGCACAATCTAGTTTTTTGCCATTTTTCCAGGAGTCAGAGTTACTCGTAAGTAGATACGATTGAACTTTTTAATTTAGAATATTTTTTTCTTCTTTGACTTACTTTTGCGAACATTTTTTGTGTGTAATTCTGGTGCGTGACTGGCATACCACAGATATCCAGCATTGGGTTTTATAAGAATTGGTGTTGGTCCGGTGGGGCGAGCCACCGCGGTCGTCCCCGCGCCCGCAAGGTCGCGCTTTGTCTTGCTTGCACATTCTCGCATTACGGCCAATTGTTACTTAACATAAATACTATGTGAACTTTATTTAATACGCTATGATAGTAGGCCACTGTAGGTCGTGATAAGATTGTTTTGTGGACCGTTTTTATGTTGCGGCGTATGAGGCTTGTATGGGAAAAAAGTACAAATTAGCCTGCTAGCTCATTATGTCGTTGAGCTTATTAGTAGTGAAGGATTGCGTACGTTTTAGTATTAAACAATCAATGTGTAGGTACACATTTTGTAAAATAATGAAATAAAATATTTCCCATTATTCCATCAAGATCTGTTTGTAGTTGTTGGTTTTTTATTTATATAGTTTACCACCAAATAAAACATTACAGTTAAAATCGCACTTCAATGTAAAGTTAACATCTTATAATCCATCTAATTAATCAAAAGTTAACATAACATTCACATTACACATTTAGTACAGAGGAAGCCTTTTGTAAACATTGATAAAAAGTAATTTTTTTCTTAACATACGTTGATTTAAAAAGTGTTTTTCTGTAAATACTCGAAATGCCTGTTCAAATATTAATACCTAGGTAAACGTGATTATGAACTTATAAATTCTAAAAATCAAATTCTGCTACGATTTTTTAATTAAAGTATTGTGAGTACGACGTTTCTGACTCGTAATACTTATTTAGTGGGAAGGTTTGCTGGCAGTAATCTGGTCGTATTAATGAAAACAAATGGTCAGAAATTTTCCTTAAATATTGACTTTAACAGAGGAGTTGAATTATATAACGATGTTACTAAATTTTGCACAGAATTCGTGAGTTTCTGTTATTCAATACTTAAATGACAATCTGGGGGCACGGCACTGCCCCGCCAAGTCGAGCGCGAAGCAAACACTGCCGTACCATCCTTTACAGGATCCATTTCGCCGCATTTTCAGACCCCAATTCGAGGACCTTTGGATAATACTAGAACGCTGAAATTTTCGTCATCTAGTAAAATATTATAACATACTTTATATTCAAAATTTTTAGTCTGTAGGTTATTTAGTTCCGACGTTAAGTGAAAGCAAAGTTTCGCATTTTTGACAGATAGACACTCACTAACTCACTCATGATCATCAAAATAGGACTAGTACTTCCCATTAACTCAGAGAGCTGAAATTTGGTACAGGTTAGGCCTTCAATTGACTGGTTATTGAATCATTTTCTAAGTGGCAAATTTTATTGTCAATATACCTATTCTTCTAGCTATTGCTTCTAGCGTTCTGGCGACAGATTGGTGCAATGGTGTCATGAGCACCTGGTTTTGTATCTTGTTGTCTACTCTTCAACGGCCAAGTCTCACAACATTAACCATAATAATAAAGTAATCGCATGTATGTATGTATGTATTTACTGTATAGTTTGTATTTGTATTTTTTTATTGGTTTTTACTACTTTTTAAGGTTATATTTCTAGACGTTAAACAATGTTCTAACTTAAACTATGTTATACTCTATGCATACTTGAACCAGTACCTGAAACTACTTAATCTTATAAATTACATAGGGTATTTTTTGGTGAAAGTTTTTGATACACTGAGCATTGTGTCATTATTTTCATCTTTTTACTAATGTAAACAATCGGCGTTAAATTTTTGAATTCAGAGTAAATTGACTCGGTCTTTCCCAGATTGAAATGTATCAACTGACAAATTGGCAACGGGAACCAACGGTTTTATGTGCTCTTTGAAGCAGGAAATCACAATTTTTTTTCGAAAATTAGTGATTCTGGGATAGACTATATGTGGTGATTTTAAATACATGAACTCTACCCATGGCCATTTATTCACGACTCCTGTTCAACAAAGACCTAAACTTAGACTATTATACCACTGAGGAAGAACAATCTTCCTGAATGTTTAAATAAATAATAATTATAATAAATAGGTTAATATCCTGTGACATACATTATTAAGCATTTTGTAATATGAAAACTAAACAAAGGATAAACATACTAATACACTTATTTTAGACTTAGAGCTTCGGTGGCTCAATGGTGAGGACTGTCGCCTTCCTACCGGGAGGGCTGAGGTTTAAATCCCGACACGTACCAATGTGTTTTCGAATTTTAGAAAATATATGTACGTTATCCGACGCTCTCACGGTGAGGGAAAACATCGTGAGGAAACCTTCATGCACGCCTGCGAAGAGATTTGAAGGTTGAGTGTGAAGTCGTCCAATCCGCACTGGGCTCGCGTGGACGACTAAGGCCTAATCACCCTATATGGGTAGGCTCGTGCCCCTCGGTGGGGACGTTTAATGAGCTGATGATGATGATGATGACACTTTTTTTGTTTATACATAAATTATATATAGAAAACATCCAAATCAATACAAACAGACATTACATGCACACAAATGTTTGTCCGGATATCGAACAATTGGTGTATTCGCCTTAACCATTATACCACATGGGTCGTCAAATAAATATGCAAGTGAATAGATGTTAGTATACTGGCCCTCCGTACGCCATTGAAAAACGGTGAGTTGGATGCATAAATAAGAGATTCCGTATCCCTGTACTCGAAATTTTCATAAACTTTAGTTGATAATAAATAAATAACAAATATCCACAGATACCTACAGATCACCATTAGGGCAATGAACTTGGGGTACTGAACAACGGGACTTTAAAAATATAGTTATAGAAGACTCTGAACAATACAAACAGACATTGCGATCTTTGCTGGATTCAGCAAATATCGCAATAAAGGTGATTGAAGACACTATTTACTAATACATATGAGTCGGTTATTTTGCATGATAGATGATACAAAGTGCTAGAAACTTCTTAATCATTATCATTTTAGCCATGCAATCAATCGCTGGAGTAGTGGATCTGGTTATGTTGATGTTAAGGTATTTCGGAACGTTATATTCCGCCATGCTGATGCGTGTTAACGGTTGTCAAGAGCCTACTTTTCTTCGGCGAGTTGTACAAGGAACTGGTGAAGTAGGCTTGACCTCAGAAAGTTGAATAAATTTAAACCCTGGCTTTTTTTGGGATAGCGAGCAACCTAGCAGATGGTTCATCTGTTGGTTAATGACACCGTCGCCCGTGTACACTTGCAATACCAGAGGGCATAGAAAATATAGAAATGCGTTGCCGGCCTTCCGCTTTGAAGAAGGTTAAATACGCACATATTTTTATTTTATATTTAATTACGTTGGTGTCCTTGAAAAAGGAATAGGGATTGTGTAATTCCAGAATACATAACATAATATGGGAGAGCAATGAGTCCAGATTTGATCTACAATTGATAAAATCTATAGAGCAGAAAAATACATATCTTGGGTAAATTGAACTACAGTTCCAGTTGTCACGAGTTTAGATATAAAATTCTCGACTGATTTATTGTAATAGTTAAAAAGTCCGTTCTTCTAAAAGTTTCAGGGTTAAACCTGTGCGGTATAAACCTTTATGGGCATAAAATGATAATTTGCATTGGTTTGCGTGTTTACTAAACATAATATATTTGTAAAAAGAAGTATATTTCTGCGTGGTTTGATTTTTATGTTGTTTAGTTTTAAGCTAGATGGCATTCTATAAATGTATTAAGATATATTTCTGTCGGTATACGGAGGTCAGCTTTGAGTATATTTTAGTTGCGGAACTCTAAAAAAGCAACTAACGGTGTTATATTATATGGATCAGTCGGAGTGAGTCAAGGGCGTCGCTCGTAATCAGATCGTCGACGGCGATCGCGTTGCTCGTAGTTGCTAAATACTAATTTTACTTAACCATTTTTACGCCTACGGATTTTTAGGCGTTGTTTGTAATACATTACATTGTTTATTTCGTCGCTATGTAGAGGTTATTGTGTTTATGACAGTGATGATTAATTAACCCATTCTCTAAAGTGGTGTGACTAGTGTTTGTTAATTTGCCGGGCTAGCTGAAATACAGCGTCAGGGTCACTAAGTGTGGGTAACTCTGGTGACTATGGATTAGGCTGAGTAAGTCCAATTGGTTCAAAAGTTCACATTGTTGTTTGTACAAGCCAGCCTGATGTTAAGTGATTACTTTTATTTTACAATTTAAAGACACCTGGAACTGGTAGTTGTAACCAAGTGTCTTTAAATTGTATTGTATTTGCATTTAAATTTCAAGTTGACAGGCATTAATTGTATCTTGCAGATCAACAAACGAGGTGATGGGTATCACTTACGCATTGTACAAGTTTTGTATGAAGTTTAATATAGTAATAAAGCTCACTACGGGTCAAAGATCACTTGTTGGCCCGAAATATACATCAATGTAATCCCCGCCGCACTGGACCAATGTGCGTTGGCGGTTTCCAGAAATTGTTCATGGAACTTTAAAAAGTTCATCTAGCCACTATTTTAGCATGGTACTTGGTCAATAGGTACTAAGTAACGGAAAAACATCATAAAATGTTTTTTTTTGTATATACATGCAGCAGATATTACAAAAAAGTGTAGACCAAATTCAATTAGACACGTTCATCTAACTCGGGACTCTTGTTGTCGCCGGCATCTTAACCATAACACCACATGATTCATAAGAAAGCACCGAAACCTACTTTTGTACTTTGATTTTATTGATACTTTCGACCACATCATGTATGGTTGATATTTGAACAAGCCCATCATTATTATTATTTAATGAATAAGGATTTTGTTTAATTAAGACTTATAATTTGCATCGTTTTTGTTTTTTTAAGGAATATTTTTAACTAACCCGTATGGTTTTAATTAATATATTATGAAGGCATTTGGAATTTCGAGTAAAATGACATTATTTCTGAAGTACGTTTTATCTTGCGCCACGGCAATAAAATTCCCAGTAAAACTTAACGACATTCGTTAGAAATAACAGTAATAATCTTTGTAGGCACGAGCAAGCTCTTAACCCTGTGAGAAATCCTGTCAAAATAATACAGGCTTTTAAAAACAGCCGACTATACAATAGGGAACATGCAAATGTAATATAACTGAATATTTTGATATTAACATGTTAAAATAACATAAAAGAAGGGACACCGTAAGGATTATATTTTAACGTACGCTGTTTTTTAAAAATAGTTAGGAACTGAAATTACTTGAAATGGAACGTAAATTTAAACACCAATCACTGTCATTTACGTCATCTATGTATGACATATTATTTTGACGTAAAGGTTTAGTAAAAAGTGAACATTAAAACGACAAAAACGTCATTTTTCGAATAAAAATGAAATTTAGGACTGTAAAAGAAGTCTCCAGGAAACTACCAAAGTTAATGTTGACATGATTGTAATTTATTTTTGTCGGAAGTGAGTTTTACAAACCGCAATAAGCCTGATGTGAAATAAGGACTTTTTACGGTACTTTATTGAAATATCAAAGCATAATGTCTACTGATATTCTAGAAATGATTGCTTTTCATCACCAAACATGAAATCAAGTAAGTAGTGAGCAAAAAGGTTAAATATAACATCACAGTGTGAGCAGAAACTGCTTGGAAAACGCTGCCTTGAGAATTCCCACATGGAACTGCCCTGTGCAGTCCTCATACATGGCGCTTACACTACACTCTAAAGATGAACCAGGAACAAAGAAGAAATAATAATAATTTCCTTTGTTTTAAAAAATCAAATTTATATCATAATTGTGTAAGTTTGTATGTTTTTGTAACTGTAATACAATAAATCAATATTAAACTTGGTGTATTTTCAATGCTTACAAGAACTTTTTTTTATTATTGCTGATTCAGGTGTCAAATGCGTTATTCTGTTTTAGCATTCAAAATATAGGGTATAAGCATCTCCATTCACAAAGTTTTTAAACTTTTTAACATGATTCCTTACCTTTACAATAAAAACTTATAGACAACTTTGTTATTGTATTTGTATTAGGTAGGTAAATATTGTATTTCATACAAGAAGATGAAGAATAACAAGTACTTTATAACAAGTATTCTAACATCATAGTCGTCTTCACTGCATCGAAAAATAGTTTGATGAATTATTCATTCGTCTTCACAGCTCGAAATCTCTTTTTTCCTGGTTTTGTGTCAGTCAAAAACAATATGATTGTTATTAGATGATCACATTGGCACAAAGTATGGTCAACGCGGCTTTTTTTTCCGGAGTACCAATTCATTAAATCCATACATTAGCAGTTATTTAAAATTCTTATAAATTAGGTCTCGACGGTCCTTGAAGAAAAGGAGGTACATTCACATATCTGACGTCAAACGTCACGCCAGCCCGTTTTGGCGCGAAATTTGAAATTGTCAATTTCAAATCGCATTTTTATGCAGAAAATTACAGTTTTTTGATTTTTAAATATACTTGTGGTCTATTCCAAATGTAGTTCTTTTAAATAAACACAAAAATAAATTTGTGCATCTTTCCTATTTCAAAGCTACAATATGACTATACTGATAATTTCA
>PQWD01003458.1:0-30106 GCA_019425675.1 Leucinodes orbonalis
AATTACATATTTGCATGTATTAGTTTACCAAAGTAGTTAAAGCTGCTTATTTCTATTATCTGTTCATTCTACTGTATTTCCCAAAAGTGCATAATTGAAAAAAACTCAATTTTCGGATTGAAACGCAGTATATTTAAAATCTTCGTAACTTTGCTCCCCAAATTTTGGTGATTTGTAATTATCGTGGTCACTGTCTGCCCGTAAATTTACCGCACTTTCATTAAAAAATTAAGCTGTGTTCAATGTGAGTCCCGAAATTTTAAGACAATACTTAAGCGCATCATAGTATGAAAAAAAATTAAATTTATGTTTATACCCATTCTTTTTTATAGATAATATTTTTTATATATAACTTGTAGGAAGCACCGCTATCACAAAAACACAGCCTATCTGTCTCACTCTGACAGCATGACACGCGACAACGAGATTTATGAGGGCTATTAAGCTTATGCGATTCCGCCAACCCTTTATGAGCTTGGTGTCCGATTTTGTCAACCAAAATATGATGCAAGTTAATTTTAATGTTAGTGTCTTGTTGGAGGAACGATATTTCATGGCTATTTTTTTGACTTCATGAAGCTAAATGACGATGCGTAGATATGAGCAAACGTTGCTAGTTACCAAATTGTATAGGGGTTATTATTTGGACGCCTACATTTATTCATACCACTTATACGCAAGTATCAGTGGTATGAATAAATGTAGGCAAATCAGTGGGTCATTGGTAAATCCCGCGACATACCAGTATATTTTCAAAGTTTAGAAATCATATGCACGTTTATTCAACGCTCTTACGTCGAAAAAATCATCGTGAGGAAACCTGCGCACGCCAACGAAGAAATTCAAGAGTTGTGCTTGAAATCAGTCAATGCGTAGTGGGCCCGAGTGGACGACTAAGGCCTATACTACACTTTAATGTTGGACTTGTGTCCCTCGGTAAGGACGTACTTATGTACGCTGATAAAGATAAAGTATAAATATTTGAATTAATATTTATATTAATAGGCTGAGGTTCAAATCCCGCCACGTACCAATGTGTTTTCGAATTTTCGAAATTATATGTACGTTATCCGACGCTCTTATGGTGAATGAAACCTTCATGGATGCCTGCGTAGAGATTCGAAGGTTGTGTGTGAAGTCGTCCAACCCGTACTGGGCCCGTGTGGACGACTATGACCTAGTTACCCTATACGAGTGGGCTCGTGCCCCTCGGTGAGGACGTTTAATGAGCTGATGATGATAATCATATATCATTTCTTATCCTTACACCTTTAACTCACTAATATGATCACTAATTATTTTCACATACTATCTCCTAAGGTAGGTATAACTTAGTTCATCTCAATACGAGATAAATAAGCAGACGGGCTCACTTGATGGTAAATGACACCGTCGTCCATGTAGACTTGCAATACCAGGGGGCATAGAAATGGATTGTTAGCATTTTATAATGGGCTCTTTTCTTGTAAATCACCAGGTCACCGCTCAATGAATATTTCAGATGGCAACTGATTACACAATTTTGTTTGCTTTAAAAAGTTTTGACAAAAACGCACTGTAGAAGCTTTCCTTTTATCAATGTAGTAAAAGTATGGATGAAATTTTTGAATTTTGTCTTGATGTACGATTACAAAATGTGGCGGCAGGAACGAATGTAATTCATTTGAGCTTGGCCACTCTCTCTCTCTTCAACCTATCGCAGTCCAATGCTGGACATAGGTCTCCTCCATTTTGCGCCATATCCCGCTTCACCACTTCCTCATCCAACCTCACTACTTGGCCACTGATCTATTGTATTTTATCCACACGCTAAATGTAAACACTAGTCATTTCATTGAATACAAGACTGTTACATAGAAACACTTGAACAGGTTTCTTCTATGTAATTATACTAACTGGCGGTGGCGCCAAATCGTTTCGTTCTGAAATCACAGGTTATTCTATGTAATATCACTAAACCAATTCATAACTGGCTGAAATTACAGCAAATACTGTGACAAGTGAAAAAAAACATACATATTATATCTAATCTTGTTATAAAATACTAACACATTTATACCGGCATCTCTCTCGCAAACTGGCGCAGATTAAATTTGTTTACACGCGGGCACACTCACGGCAGTGGCGTGCACTCCATATATGCAAATAAGCAGTGCATACCCTGTGCGTGTAGATAACCCGGAAAATCGCCGACATATATTCCTACTTATTCCGCATTTTCTCTACAAATTGGAAACCAGAGGCGATCTGCTGTCTTCAACAGCATTCAATTTGACAAAACTATAAATTATTTGTTTTTGTCATTAGTGTCAATCCCTTATTATCATTTATATATAATAATAACAATACTATTGTGCTTAATTAAGCTATCGATAGCATCGATACTATCGATAGTATAGATGATTTTCGAAGTCAACTATCGATAGTACAACTATTGACAGTTCGGCAACACTGTCTCGACATATATCAAATGGGTCGTCGAACATAATATCTGTGCACGCCACTGCTTGGCGGTTGAATTTTATCACATCGCCCGAGTGGGAGTGCTTACGGAGTAAATGTTTTATTTACATTGTACGCGTTAACTATTTTTATGTCGCAAAACTTTTTTGTGGCTGCATCAAAATTGCGTGGTAAAACAATTGCTTGATTGGTACGACAAAAAATTATGTTGCGAAAATATGTTTTTGTTTATTTATGAAGGAAGTAAGACACAGGCTGCAGACACTTGCAAAATGATTGAAGGTTAATTTGTAACTCAGAAATTCCAACTGACCATGTAATAAATTTATTGTACACTGTTATATTTTATTTGTGAAAAATAATAAAGATTCAGCGCAGAAGACAGAGAGCCACCGATGCACCTTTGCAATTACCGAGTAAATGAAACCTAACATTTGCATTGCGGTTTCTTATCTAAGCCAACTTACATATCCATATCCAATATAATCTTTTTATTTACGACTAGCTTTTGCCCGCGGCTTCGCTCGCATTAAATTCGGGATAACACGGTACTTGCATTATCACTATACAAACGATTCCCCTCCTCCAACTTGAAGGTTTCGGGGTCAATTTCAGAATTTTTTTAGCAAAAAAATTATAGTGAGCTAACCTTAAAAGAGGCATATGCTGTCGCGGACTTTTTTGTAGACCATTAAAAGCAGAACAATACTCTCATACATGACTTTTGTGTAACTTTAACCGTTTACGCAGCGTACGCAGCGGAAGCTCCAAGTATGAAAAAATACCCCCGATTTTGAAACATTCTTCATTGCTGCTCCGCTTCTATTACTCGTAGCGTGATGATATATAGCCTATAGCCTTCCTCGATAAATAAGCTATCTAACACTGAAAGAATTTTCCAAATCGAACCAGAAGTTCCTGAGATTAGCGCGTTCAAACAAACAAACAAACTCTTCAGCTTTATATATTAGTATAGATGTATTTCACTGTATTTGTATTCTTTTCATTGCCGACGAGTTATTAACAAAGAATAATAAAATTACCAACATCAATACTAAGTAAGTTACAGATAGTATACTATAGATTACTACCCTAAAATTGTAGATTAGTAGATTGTCAAACCGCTTTAAATGTCAACTGGTATTGGATCTTTCTTTTTGATAGGCATAGAATGGAATACCTAAATGCTATGCATAATATTATGGTCGACCGTTTTACAAATAGCGTCACTGGCTGCGTACCAAGTATAGAAACTGAATGAATCATGTAAATGTTTTTTACACAATCACATTACGAAATGTATGAATATCACACTTGAAATTTAAATATTTGCAATTGGAACGGCTTTTTCTTCCGAACGGACATTTAAAAATGAAAGCTTAATTAAACATCCATTGACATGTTTCCAGCCAGACCTTTAAAAAAAACATCAAAAACACTTCGCATTGCGTTTTATTTCGAACTGCGAACACACATGGCTGGTTGATATATACTTTCAACGGCCATTATAACTTTGCTTTAAATCTCACTGAACCTGTTTCTATTACAATGTTGGTCTGTGAAAAATACAGCCTCATAAAATAAAATACACTAGTGTTTTTCTTCGCAATACCTTGAGATTTGCATTTTTTCTTTACATTTCTGTTCTAACTTGTATTAGTTCTTTCAGTTTTTGTTTGACTCTATTATGAAGATTTTACTTCAGAAGACATTACAGCCACATTCCGTTGAATGAGGTGTTAAATTAAAACAACGTGTTTTAACAATATACAACTTTATATTTTAAATATTTGTGTTGTTTAATATTTTTATTAACTTTGACTTTTGCTAATTAACTGTTTTCATACATTAGAGCGTCAGTGGCTTAATGGTGTGGACTCACGCCTTCCTACCGGAGGGCTGAGGTTCAAATCCCGACACGTACCATTTTCGAATTCGAATTTACCGTTTTCGAATCTTCGAAATATATTACGTTATCCGACGCTCTTACGGTGAAGGAAAACATCGTGAGAAACCTTCATGCACGCCTGCGAAGAGATTCGAAGGTTGTGTGTGAAATCATCCAATCCGCACTGGGCCCGCGTGGACGACTAAGGCCTAATCACCCTATACGGGTAGGCTCGTGTCCCTCGGTAGGGACGTTTAATGAGCTGATGATGATGATGATACATTATCAAAAACATTTATTTTTACATTATGACATATTGATTTTGCAGTGTATTGCATGGTGATGCGCAATGATGTTATTCGTGAGAGTGCTAACCTTCATGACATGGCTCGCTGAGTCAGCAACTTGAAGCTTCAATGTGCCGGCAACGTAGTAGATGTTCTAAATACAAAAAGAAAAAAAGCAATTCGATGAGTTTAGTGATTTCTAAAGTTTGCATCCAGAATCTACAAAAGGCAACAAAAATAGTAAAGTGCTTTTAAAGAATGGCATAAACCGAAATAACCCGAAAAATTACTGCGTTGTATAACGTTCGTAAAAAGAACCCATTTTTACCTTTCCGTATCGGATCACAGATGTATGAAGTATCGGATGAAACTCGTTTATTTTCATATATTGAAGGTCTGATTTTTTTTATTATTTTAGATCTTTATGATTCTGCAATGCTTAAAGACGAAAGTCATAGAACGCGAAATGTGTCCTATTTGTACTAAATTACACAACTGAGACTGAGAAAGGATGGGTGTGAAGTCCAATCCGCACTAGGTTTAGGCCCGCGTGGATGACTAACCTATACACACTTTATGGTAGGCCCGTGCCTCTCTGTGGGGACGTATAATGAGCTGATGATAATCATTTATTTTCAAATGCCTCATCCGTTTCCCACATAACTCCATGTGCAAAGGTAAGAAAATGTCCTTATAATTTTCTCAAAGTACTTCGGGTCGTGAGGAGAACTCTCCAAATCGCTAAGTGAGGGCTCAAATATAATAAAACGTATATAACATTCTCGGTGGCAATATTGCTTACTTCGTTCACAATGGAAATAATACTCAGCGGAAGTATTTATCGGTAAATAACTACTACGTAAGTGATTAAACCGCTGCATGAAAACCTATGCATGTATTTCAATTAAACGGTAATGGGCATTTTTCATGTAAAAGTGTACAAAACGGTCAAGATGCTCCTAATGGTAAGTGATACGCCTGACCATGACAGGGCGGCATTGAAAGATACCAGCAACTACTAGTTATTATTCACCATCAATGCCGCACTGTGACACAGACAGACACCAGAGACAACAGATGTTAGGTCTCCTATACCTGGTAATTTTACTAGCTACCGAAGCTCATCCCGAAACACAAAAGTGTAAAACACTCCTGTTTCACGGGACGATATCTGGCACTGCGGTGGTACCTACCTAGACGACTCAGTATCGATTCTACCTCCTAGTGAACTTCTTCCTCCCTTTTCTTATTGTACCCGTAAACCCGCAAAATAAAATAAACGAACTTATTCACAAATCTGAGAACCACATGGGGTCACGTTATTTTTTACTCGTATGTCCGACACCCACACGTCACGAGATAATCTGCAGAAAACTCAAAGGAAAAAGATTTTTTCGAGGTATTTTTTCATAATGTGTGAAAAAATTTTGAAATATTAATTTGATATTTCTAAATTGGACATGACGGGCCAATAAAACAAATATGAGGACGGTTAACATAATAATAAAATGTATTTCAAACTATAGTAAATTTACTGGATATTGTAATTACAGTCACATTTTAGTAGCTACACTGTGGTCGCAAACATTGTTGTAAATAATGTTTTCAAACTCCTGAAAATAAGGTGATATATAAAAGTAATGTAAGGGATCCTGTTAAACAATCGAATAATCCAGATTGATCTGGTACATGAATTCAAGGCTTATCTCGAAAGATGGATAAAGGCACAGTCAAAATTAAAAGAGAACTGAACCTCTTAAACCTTCCATTTATCATATCAACCAATACCAACGATAAATAAAGCCAGTATTTATAAACGCTCAGACAATTTATACAAAATCTCTCCATTACTCGTGAGAGGAACCATATCTCTCCAAGCCCTGCTTAGTATAATCTCTACCTCTTAATCCAATTTCTTAAGAAAACATACTCACATATCAAGAGCTTGCAAATGAATATCGACTTTATTTCTTTCACACGTAAGGTTGAAAATGCAAGAACACATCACAAACATAAATATTCATTCTGCCATACTTTGCGCGTAGTATACGAAGAACCTTCTCGTCAAAGACGCAATCGATTCTTTCCGATTGTTTACTGAATAAATGATCGAGTTCACTCGATTTTGGCTTCTGGTTATATGTATTTTACTACATCATAAATGATGTCGTAAATGCTGGAATATATTTTGCGTGAACAAAGAAGTTTCTTGTTTTGACAATATGAAATCGGTGCTAAAGCCAATTTCTCTTATGCTTTGACCGATAAAATATTTTATATCCAGTTTTAATAAATTATAAGAAGTAGAGATTGGTATAAATTCTTAAAAAAATTTCTTCTTCTTATCGATTCGATATGGATTCACAAAGAGAGAAGATTCATTTGCCATCCAAAGTTCCCGGAAACCGCATGAAGATGGATAGTTTGGGCAAGACAGTAAGTGTTCCATTGTCTGAGGGGCAACACAGTCACACAGCTACACACTTCTGTAATATCTCCATCTTACCCGATCACGGCACCGGCCAACACCTGCCTGTTATCTATTCATAGTTTCCCAGACCGCCCAGGTAAGATCACCGGATGCAGCTCTTAAGCCTAAGATAATCTATCTCAATTTCATAACAACTGTAATTGGTATCTCCATTATTTAGTGAACATATTATTATATTAATTACAGATTAATTAATCTTTGGTTTATAATGAATCCAGTTTCAACTTGAATGCCTGTTAAACATAATTATATCTGTAATAAAACTAAGTATATTACTAAATTGTATTTGAGAACTTATTTTAATTAGCCTGAGGCTTAGCCCAGTCCGTATGACTATTTTACAAACTGCACATATAAAAACGAGAGGACAATTTTAATGCGAGGAATTTAAAGTAATGCACGTTATTTCACGCTGTACTCTTTATTCGAGGTCATGGTATCACGCCAGAAAAATCAAAGTGACTTGATTTTTCCTGGATCATTAACGACATTGCAGCTGGGTCACCTTATTAGAGGTACATTAAGCCGTCAGTCACGGCTGCAATCTTCGGATGGTAGACCCACCAAACCGCATGGGCTCGCATAGTGGAACGGCCCAACCTCTCCAAAATGTGCTATGTGGAAAGCCTGTGCTATGCAGTAAGTTGATAGGCTGACGACCCATTTGTGTTCGGTTGAGACGTCGACTGAACACCAAGGTTCGGTTCAATCCCCGGGCAGTACAAACATTTGTGTGCATGAACATGTCTGTTGTATTAGTCTGGGTTTTCTATATAAAATAATATGTATGTATTTACAAAAAAAAAACTATATGAGTACATTTATCCGTGGTTTAGTACCCATAACACAGACTTCACGCTTAACTTGGGACTAGATGGCGCTGTGAATGTCAGTGGATATTGATTTATATTTTAAACAGACATGTTCATACAGATACTAATAGTCACTTGAGTATTTGGTGCTTTAGTTTTAGAGAGACATAACATGTTTTGTCAAAATAATTATAATATTTAAGAATAGATACTCGTATTTTGAGATTGACTTGCAATACGAATAGAAACTTTGAGTATTTGTGTAGGTATTAGTTTAGAGAGATACCACATGATTCGTCAAAATATAATATTTTTTTTATTAATAAAATTACATCTTCAGACTCATGGTCCGTACTCTTTTTAGTTTAAGATTGTTTTGTAATTTCATTATCATAATATTATGTTAGTGCTCCGCGCATGGGCAAAAGAATTGGTTAAAGGAGAATGGGATAACAGTCAGAAATATAATATTTGAAAATAGATTCTCTTATTTTGCGATTGTCAATTTTCCATACAAGGACAAAAATCGATGGCATCGGATCCGATGTAACGAGATCCTTACCGAAACGAAAGCGAAGCGAAATCCTTTTGTTACTGTAAATATAAACTCTAAATTGCTTTCGCAACAAAATTTATGTTTGATCTAAACCAATAATGAATCAAACAAATGTTTGTGTCTGTAACAGTGTTTGCTGATCTTATCTTCGATAAACAAATAGCAATCGCGACGATGTTGAATTTCAATTATCACAGATCGAGAGATTATTTTTGGATTACTGACGCTTTTAGAAGAGCGTCGGTGGCTCACTGGTGTGACTGTTGCCCTCCTACCGGAGCCTGAGGTTCAAATCCCGCACGTACCATGTGTTATCGAATTTTCGATATGTGTACGTTATCCGACGCTCTTATTGTGAAGGAAAACATCGTGAGGAAACCTTCACACGCCTGCGAAGAGATTCAAAGTTGTTTTGAAGTCGTCCAATCCGCACTGGGCCCGCGTGGACGACTAAGGCCTAATCACCCTATACGGTTAGGCTCGTGCCCCTCGGTGGGGACGTTTAATGAGCTGATGATAGTTACGCTTTTTTATTTTCATACTTTAGATATAGATTATTTTAATATTTGATAGATTTCTTTCAAACTCTTTCATTAGAAGTGCTTCTTATTTGTAATATATTTATCATAGGGATTTCAACTTATTATTTCCATCCAACCTTATTTTTTAAACTTTCTCTTTCCTTTCTTACTACTTAGAGTTTTGAAAACGCTTGCAGTCAATAAAATCCATTTTAAGATTATACATAACAGCTAAAGTTATTCAAAGCCTAAAACTTGGCTAAATTACTCAGCGACAGAAAAATCTTACGACTCAGCTCGCTAGACTACTCAGGCAACATCGTCTTTACTTGAAGAATTTTGGAGGCAATCATAATATGATATATTTATTTATTACTGCTTAATAGTCAAGTTCTGCAAATTCCCTTCTTCATAATTTTCCAAAAAAAAAAAACACAACATTTAAATTCTTACGTATATATTCAGTATTATACTGCTACAGTTAAGATATTTGATTCTTTAAATAATTGTATTAGTAAGTTACGCCATTTAAAAGTAAAAATAGCACTAACATTACATTGCAACTATAAAAATGTAACTTCTCGTAAATATCAACACTTTAACTGATTTCATGTTCTTAGGGAAAATCTCAATGTGGGGCCTCCGACTATGAAAATTTAAAAACTCTGAACTTTGGTGTTGTTAATTGTACTTTTTTTCCTACCTACAATATAAGCTGAATAAAAATAGAATATTTAACATCATTAACTGTTTACTTCACGTTATCCCTTTACGTTATTTGTACATTTGTGTTACATTTTTTCGTCCCTGTCGATCAAAAGTCGAAATAAGTAACCCTTTATTTGCCGAAGATTCCCAACAGACATTAATGATTCTCTTTTGTGTTTAATATATTGGCGGTTAATGCTAACAAACTAGTATTTTACCGAGGTACTTCATAATATATCCTTAACTCGTTATTTTGTATATCTAAACGGTAGAGAAAACAAGATAGCGTTCAGTTGCTAATTCCCTCACAAACAAAACGCGTGAAATTGAACCGGAATTCCTGTAATCATATGCGGAATTTTAGCTTGAGCATTAACCCTTTATGACCACACCGAACTTCGAACCTAATGCAATTGTGATAAGGTTGAAATTCAATACGATTGTTGCAAAGGGTTAACCGAGCGAATTTGTGTTAAGCGCAGGAATATGCAAGGGCTTTTCTTCTGGAGTTAAATATTCGATTGCGAACTGCAAATTAGAGGACACGACCGCATAACGGCTAGTTTTTTTCAAATCTAATTTGTAGTCAAATCTACGTAGTTATACATAATACAAATATTTATTGGAATGAAACAAATTAATATAACAATAATACTATGTTGTAATACTACGGTGTGTTGTTGTTGGATAAGTATCTGTTGCAATGGATATTAAAAATATAAACACGATGGGTCCATGCTATATGCCGTAGACCGGGATATCTGGCGCAAAATGGGTGTCCAGCTGTGGACTGCAACAAGTTGAATAGAGATAAATCTATTAAACATAAATAGATATAGACTATTAATATATATTATAAGACTTTAAAAAATTTGAGATCATTAATTTATCTACTTAAATTTTACTTGTTTAGGCTAGCTGCCTTTCTCCAAAAGACATGCTTTATCCATATTTTGAATTCGTTAATTATTATTTAATGTTGAACCTATGTCAACACACCAATTATTTTATAGGGCAGCTATATTTAGGGCTCAAAGGCAGACCTATATTAATATCATCAGTAAGTTACTTGAAACGATGAGTGGGTGTAAACCTCAAGGTAAGAGATTCCAGTCTACACCTTTTGAATTTGTAAGAAGTTTTATCAGACACTCAAAAGACGTAAGTGAAGGCATATTTTATATGCACACACATTTTTTTATAAGTCAAGATTAACGTTACCTACCAACTGCGTTTTTTTTCATAATTCATGGAAAAGTTATTTTACATGCTTATTTTAACTGAATAATTTGTTTCAAAATAAATAAAACTTAATAATTTGTATTTTATTCATTATTTTACATTGTCTTGTAAAAACACAAAATTTATCTCAAAAGCGTTTCATTATGTACAAAATAATTATTTTATAGGGCAGCTGTCTATTCAATATTCATAACTTCGCATAGTTTTATAATAACACTAAATTATTTCTAAAATGTTTATCTATGTACAAGATAATTATTTTATAGGGGCAGCTGTCTATTCATTACGCATCTAGACAAACCAAGATTAAATGCCAAAATTTCTCACATTGATTTTTTTATATTAAATTTACTTTATTTATTGTGTAAATTTCATCACACCCGTTTTAGGGACAACAAATCAACCGAGTATGTTAAAGATACAAAAAGAGATTTGCAAATTATAATCACAAGGAAGGGCAAACGAAAACAAAATTCCGCTTATTCAACCAGTACCCACTCAAAAAACAGGTTTTCAATCTTCACACGAAATTATTCACTCAAACAACGCACGGTACGCGAATATGTATGAAGATTTTCATTTGTACTTCGAAATACAATATTTAAATGTGCCTCAAAAGAATTTAATTCTAATAAGATAAAATGGCGTGCCATTCGAATTTCAAATTACCCCAAGATATTGAAATATCTATGGTAATACTGACTGATTTGGAATAGGTTAGCAACGTAATTTCGTGAGCAGCAATTTGTTTGTATAAAATTTGCCGGGAAGATGCTTGTGGCACAGATAATAAACATGTGGATGTGAGTAAGTTACCAAATTATTCATGAACAATAATGTATTGGGAAATGAACAAGTATTTTCAATAAACATGTAAAATGGTAAACTTGTTTGATGATGATGATAGTCAATCCAAATTGTATCAGTAAAAGTAACACAAAGTATAGATATTGTGTGTGCATAATACTGTATTAGTCGCTTAAGAAATAAAACCCAGTGGACTGTGTGAAGTATATTTTTAATAGTTTCGCTGCATTTTATCTATGGAAAATTAAGCACTGAAATCCTAGCGCAATGTATAAGATTGATAAGTTGTTTGGCATCATCAGCTCATAAACGTGCCAACCGAGGGACACGAGGCTACCTGTAAAGGGGTGATTAGGCCTTAGTCGTCTTGGCTGACATCACCCACAACCTTTGAATCTCTTCGCAGGCGTGCGCAGGTTTCCTCACGATGTTTTCCTTCAGCGTTACAGCATCGGATAAAAATTACGAAAACACATTGGTACGCAGCGGGATTAAAAACTGCGCCGTCCAACATGCTTTGTGGCATAGATTAATTAAAATAAGCGTCGGTGGCTCAATGGAGTGGACTGTCGCCTTCCTACCGGGAGGGTTGAGGTTCAAATCCCGACACGTACCAATGTGTTTTCGATTTTTCGAAAATATATGTACGTTATCCGACGCTCTTACGGTGAAGGAAAACATCGTGAGGAAACCTTCATGCACGCCTGCGAAGAGATTCGAAGGTTGTGTGTGAAGTCGTCCAATCCGCACTAGGCCCGCGTGGACGACTAAGACCTAATCCCCTATACGGGTAGGCTCGTGCCCCTCGGTGGGAACGTTTAATGAGCTGATGATGATGATGAATTAAAACATGGACTTTAGGATGTTGTTACTTACTGGCAAGAGCTAAATGAAGATACTGCTTAGCACTAAGCAAGTGAAATATAATTTTAGTTTTCGTAATGTTTATTTGACGACCGCACAATTTAAGCACCATTACCATACAATTCAGTTGCACTGATGCAACTGAATTGTATGGGGGCATGTTAGTTTTATTCAATTTTTCTTATATTTCAATAAGTTTATCTATAGTCTGTAATCTATTAATTTCTGGAAAATGCTTAGATAAACAATAAACTAATTCGATGCACAATTACGAAGAAATGTGAACCAAAAAATGTCCGAGCAGCTTGACACATTTGTTTAGTTAGTGTTGTATTTATTACTCGTAACAAACATTTATTCATTAACATTACAAAAGGGAACAAAATTAAAAGCACGAGCATACTATGTCACTATGATATGAAGCGAGTGACGTGAAAATGAATAACAACTCTGCCCAACTGACGCAATGGTCAGACTTTTGCCGCGGACAGTTTTTGAGTGACATTGTGTATCTAGTAAGAATATTGTTTATATAAGGGAAAATGAAACAAAAATTTTAATTCTTTAGTTAAACCTCATGAATTATTCGATTCTGAAATTGAATAAATGAGAATAAATTATTATATATGACACTTTCCCGTTACAAAAGCTATAAAGGCTTTTATCATTAAAAATTAAATTATATTATTCCATTCAAGGGAATACTGCAGTAAATAAAAAGAAAGTGGAAGCGACAAAATAAAGAGTGCCTTTGAAACTCACCAGGAAATATCGTACAGTTTATCGGAGACAGGAGAAATATCACGTTCCAAGTTATCGGAGAGATGGCAAAAAATGTCGAAGAGAGCGAGGAACTCGCAATGAATTCTGTATATTCGAAAAGTTGCATAGATTGGGTCGGTATTATGTCTACTTATTTGAAATTGTACGGATTTCTAAATGTAGAGATGCAAGCTTACTCTTTCTTCATCTTTTTAGTCATTCTATCAAATTGCAATCGCCAAACTTGAAGATTATGAAAAGCATATCAAAGATGGTGCTTTTATAGACATGGTAATTGTTCAAGGCACATTTTGAATGATATTTGAAAACTCGATATCGAAATTAAGACAATTTTTGAAACTGTTATAAAATAAATTAGTACCTACATTCAATTATTATCACGATTGATTTTTTACCAATGATCTTCTGTATATATCAAGATAGATACGCCACCCGTGCCCCAAAAACGAAACACCGAAGAGAGCACAGTTTGTACTACATTGTTTAGGTAAATATGTTCGAAATTCGAAATATGTGTATGTGTGCTGTCACTGCATTCAGAACACTTTTTTCAATTGTTTTGTGAGCATATCAGGAATCCATACTTTTTACATCATTGTTTTTTATCTAATACTAGCTACACTTATGCTTAAAGATGAGATAGCTCCAAAATAATCTAAAACTTGTTTGTTTGTAACCTTTTGCCCAGTGACAAACAACTACAGTGGACTTGCTAACCATAGCTCAGAAGAACAAATTAATCCTTACTTTGTTTACTTGTACTTGTAATCACTTGTTTTAAATTCTTCTTAAATTGTTACACATAACACAAATAATTTGTTTACCCCCAAGACAACTCGGTTGGTTTCAAACTTATTTATTTATGTGCTCAAAAGTTTCAAGAAAGACGTTAACTTTACGTAATTCCAGGTAATAAACACCGTCTCATAATACAACACCGAGGCAATTTGCTCTGAAGTGACTTTGATTATATACATTCGTAATTAGGGAAGCCCGAGGCTGTGGGCTGATGGATGTTGATGAAGTCTTGAAGTGGAAACGGATGTTGCGTCCGAAATTGCTTAGCTGCTAGCTTAATAGAAAAAGTTCTTAAAAAGAAAATGGTTTACGTCATTGTTCGAAAAAGGAACGCCGACCTACAAAACAAAATTGAAGTTCTTAGGTACATAATAGTTATTAACGAAGCATTACGACTTTCGTTTAAGTACTCGTAAACATTTGTAAAAAAGGTCTTTATAAAAACGACTTTCAACAAAGATATGCTTATAATTATAATTATTTGAATGTTTTCAAAAGTTAGATATATTTATTTGAATATATAGTATTTGAATAAAACTCTGTAAAAACTTCATTAAGAAACTTAATACTCAACCTAAGATTAAATTTCTTTCAATGGTAGCTTTTGATATGTAATATAATTTATTTATGATTAGTTTTCTTTTATGCGCTTCCAGTAAATTATCAGTAAGTGTAGTAAAATATGCGGGTCAGTTTTATTAGGGGCTAGATGGCACAGTGGAAAAAAGGAAAGAGATTTTCAGCAATATAAACGTAATAAGTATAGCATATTGTATAAAGCATTAATATACAGTACGGGGGCTCGTGAAATAATATTGTTTTCATTACGCAGATTATCTGTTAGGCATATTCCTTCCATAACTTTAAATTAATGTGTACCATATTTTACGTAAAAGCTTCTACATTGACTGCACATAAACGACGTATAATCAAAGTAAACTGATTCATTATTCACATTTATTTTATATACAAAGGGGAATTATTTGCATACAGATTGAGCCAGGTTGATTGTTTTATTTTCCTTAATATTATTGTAAATAGATTATCTCAAATACTTATGTATGTATTTATGTATTTTTAAGTATGTAATTTACATTAAATTCTGTTTAAACTTTAATTTGCTAAACTGCTTCCATGTCAGCTGTGCTTGTCGTGGCAGTTTGTAATTAAGGCATCACTACTTGTTTGTATCGCGTACGTATTGTATTGACAATGTAATAAGTGTATGTCTTGTAAACTGTCCTAAATAAATTAAAAACAAATGTTAATGTGGACACTAAAACAACACAGATTTCTTAATATTTCCAAAGCATTAAGTCAAGGGCGCATTGTAAGATACACGCACCGTCGTGGACATCGGATATTAATTTTGCGGTGCACCGAAGCGAGTAACTTCTGGCTATCCGTTATAAAATATGCCGCTTTGTTTTTTTCTTGTTTTTTTCTATCAAATACATATTAAAATATATAAACTTTGAGCAAGAATTATGGGTACGAACGACGAAAAGAGCTTTTTAGGTATATATTTTTTTAATTCAAACACTCAGACCAATACAAACACAGATGAAATTATATTTTTAGCGCAACATTCATTGAATACGGTCGCTGGTAGAGGCTGGATGAGCGGAGGACAGGGATATCAGGCGCAAAATGGGGGAGACCTATGTCCAGCAGTGGACTGATAGGTTGATGAGATTTATTGAATACAACAGCTATCAGTTCAAATATCTATTAATAGGAAAATCATATTTATTCAAAGAGTTTCGAAACTATTTCTAACTTGTCACCAACAAGACAAATTTTCCCTTCCCACGCAGTAATAAAGTTAGAAAATATAAAATATAGTGGACATCCTTACAGTCGGCCTACGTTTGCCGCTTCGCTGGTCCGTAGAATTAGTATCGGATATCCTTGTCATTGCGGTCGAGTTTTACTACCGTCAAAGGCAATCATTATTTATATCTACGTACCTTAAGTAGGAGCGTCGGTGGCTCAATAGTGTGGACTGTCGCCTTCCTACCGGGAGGGTTGAGGTTCAAATCCCGCCACGTATCAATGTGTTTTCGAATTTTTGAAAAATATATGTACGTTATCCGACGCTCTTACGGTGAAGGCAAACATCGTAAGGAAACCTTCATGCACGCCTGCGAAAAGATTTAAAAGGTTGTGTGTGAAGTCGTCCAATCGGCACTGGGCCCACGTGGACGACTAAGTCCTAATCACCCTATACGGGTAGGCTCGTGCCTCGGGGACGTATAATGAGCTGATGATGATGACCTTTTGAATCTTTTATACATGTTTAACAGATATAGAAACTATTAAATGGTAGACAAGCATGCATAGTAATCTGGTAAGATGATGTCGTTAATAAACACTTCTATCTACCAAATAGTTATTAACCCGTTACCGACATTTACAAGGGAAGAGGGAAAATAATACAATAGATTAGAGAAAAGACCTTTTTCATATAATATGTGTGAATTTATAATAAAATCTCTTTGGCGATTCTATTTGTACCTGGCTGGTTTTGGTGTCATTTAAAAGTTGCAATTTTAAAGAACGGCATAACTCCAAATTCATATATTTAGGAAATTTCTTGATTTTCATTTGTTTTTCGTACCATAAGTATGAGTGGATCTTATGAACACATTCGATATAATATATGTCGAAATTTTATGACAAAAGGTAAAAAATTCAAGAACCTTGTGCACTGTCTGTGTAGCACAAATTTGTTTTAAGTGTTTTCAATCCGGAAATTTTGATCTGATCGCCCTATTACGAATAAAAGTGTGCCATTTTTAAAAAGTACGGCAATTAAAATATTTAAGATCGAAGTGATATAACATACATCGTTAAAGTATCGATATTTGTTTAATTAATAAACAATCTTTTAGATATATCAAACTCACTTACCAGGTACTAAAGTAATTAACATATCAAGAAAGAGTCGCAAACAGTTTCAGGCGGGAAATGCAGAAAAAGCCAATGGAAAGTTATCCAATAAATTACGAGTACATTCGCGCCGTTCGAGCGCTCTTCTAATCGGGACTTTTGTTTATCCCTTTGGGTAACCGCCTATGTCACAAGCGGCTAGCGTTGTTCATTATTATCCAACTTATACTATAAAAGCAAAAGTTCGAATGAATATTTGATACTTTTTATAAAAGAATAACTAAATGGATTTTCATGGAAATTGACAATATTAAAGTTTAAAAGCAGAAAAACACTTGGGCTGTATAATATTATCTTCTTTCCACGAGAGAAGGAACTTCGCGGGTAAAACCCCGCAGTGTGTTAATTGTTTTTAATATGGCCCGTACTCTACACTACTTACGCGCGTTGTCGGTTTTTGAGCGGAGTCAAAGGGCTCGAAGTTACACGAAGTCAATGATGTTAAAAAGTATGGAGTATCGTGATATGCTCACAAAATAATCGAAAAAAGTGTTCCAAAAGCAGCACACATACACATATTTCGAATGAGCGTACATTTACCTAAACAAAAGAGTACAAACTGTACTCTCTTCGGCAGTTCGTTTTTGAGGCACGGATGGCGTATCTACCTTTATATATAGAATATCATTGCACGAAGTGCGTACACGAAGTACCTCTTTACACTACTCGGCCGGTCTTTGACTACTTCGCGAGGGATTTCGCAAGATGTGTATAGGAAGCATAACAGTAGTAAATTATAAAACATGTATGAGTACCTATGACAAATTTGACGACCTATCAGGATCGATGTGACGTTAGCTACTATACTAAAGGTTCCGGGTTCGATTCCCTCCTTGTTAGGACATTTGTGAGCATGAGCAGCACACCTGTTTATTTTATTTATTTGATTTGCCGCGATCTTTATCTTTGTTTTTATAAATTATATTTAAACTTTTTTCGTAGGAATTAATTTATACTGTGTGATCAACAAATCCATTTGTGATGTTTTGATTGAATTTAATACTCTCATTTTTATCAGGACATGACATTCTGAACTTCGAACCACCAATTAATTTATAGGAACACGATTATTCAGATTGCAGCAAACAAAAAATAATATTCACTATTTTGTCCTCTAATAACTAAACTATAAGGATTAGAAATATGTTAATGACGTCACCTGGGCCTTGTCAGAAAACCAGCGCTCCCGTGATAAGATTCACTTTATCACGGCAGCTTATGCTGAGGCCGGGCCCATTTGACTACATCTGTGTTAATATGTTTTCTTTGTTTTTGGTTTTTGATTATTGATTTCCATGTTTAACACCTTTATTTTTTTTCCTCGTTTCCATTCTGTTTTATACGATATTGTCTTAAAGATGTAAACCTGTAACTGTGTGGTCAAATAAATGTATTTCTTTCTTTCTTTCTTTCTTATCCATTAATAAACAAGTAAAACAAAATTAATTTTAAAAACAAATGTCTCATACCTTGTACCGTTCTAGTTCGATTTCTTCCTTATCGCGTCGTTGCTGGGATTTAGGTGAATTCCTTTAGAGACAAATAATTCGCTATATATTTTAACACGTGCAATCTAAACGCCCATTTGTTAACATTTACATATATGTACACGTTTACCATATCCAGATCACGACAACCTTACTGGTTGATAATTTTAATGGCTATATTAATGGCATTGCATCGGTGGCTCGTTGGCGTGGACTGTTGCTTTCCAATCTGGAGGGTGCAGGTACAAATCCCGCGTACCAATGTCTTTTTTAAATTTTGAAATCATACGTACGTTTATTCGATGCTCCTACGGTAAAGGAAAACATCGTGAGGGAAACTGCGAAGAGATTCAAAGGTTGTGGTTGTTGTGAAGTCGGTCAATCCGCACTGGACCCGCGTGGATGACTAAGGCCGATACACCCTTGACATGTAGGCTCGTGCCTTTCAGTGGGAACATATAATGATCTGATAATGATTAATAGCCTTATAAGGAATATTGTCATTACTAAATCAAATACAACTGCCGTCTTGGTCTTGTGGTTTTAACAGTCATTAATTGTTACGTTAACGGCTTGAGTTTTACACGGAGATCCCATAGTGAAATACCATTTTGTGTGATTTTAACAAGTTTGGTTAGGATATTGCATTAGCTGAAAAAAAATCCGTAGTTTTGAGGGCATTGAAGAAGACCAACAGCTAATGGACAGTTATTTTTCTTTATCAATGCCGCACTACGTCTGTCACCCGAGGCAACAGGTATCTCATACCTAGTAATTCTACTAGTGGTGCATCTTTGCGCTTCATAAATTACTTCACAAGCCGATTATAGTCCGAAGCTGGTCTCATTCACGATTGTGAAGGGGTTTAAACTCTAAAACTTATTGCATTGATGTGAAATTTCAAAGAAACCTCAATATAAGGATGATATTATGAAAATTTCGAACAATTTCGAATTAATTTAAAGTAGTTAAACTTTTCCATTAATTTACGATCACACTGATTGGTGGATATGAGTAGTATGCATGAATTATAAATAAATCATCATCATCATCATCAGCTCATTAGACGTCCCCACCGAGGGGCACGAGCCTACCCGTATAGGGTGATTAGGCCTTAGTCGTCCACGCGGGCCCAGTGCGTGTTGGACGACTTCACACACAACCTTCGAATCTCTTCGCAGGCGTGCATGAAGGTTTCCTCACGATGTTTTCCTTCACCGTAAGAGCGTCGGATAACGTACATATATTTTCGAAAATTCGAAAATACATTGGTACGTGTCGGGATTTGAACCTCAGCCCTCCCGGTAGGAAGGCGACAGTCCACACCACTGAGCCACCGACGCTCTAAATATAAATAAATACTCTTTCATTAATTTGTAAGTAAATAAATTAATCTTCGACTCGCGAAGTAATTTAAGCAACTATGCCATCGATATTGAATGATAGTATTCTATTGACTCCCGCCACAATAAGTTACCTAACAAATATGAAATATTGCTTCACCATTTAAAAAACTGACGCTGAAGCAACTTTTTTGGCTCAAAAACCCATTGATATATTTGTGACTGTGAAATATTTACTGTCGACAGAGATTTTGCCCGTTTGTCCAATAAAAAAACAAAGCCTGTCAGTATATTTGGTAATGTATTGAACGTTGAATTTTTCAGATATTTTGAACGGTTGCAAAAAAATAATAACTTTATGAAAATACTCATAAAAACAAAAAGAAGTCGATATTTCACAACATTTATTCTCAATACTTATTATTATTACTTATTTATTACAGATCATGATAGAAATTCGTCAGTTGCTCATTGGTGTGGATTGTTTCCTTTTGATCTGGAGGGCGCAAGTTCAAATCCAACCATGTGCCAACGGCTTTCCGAATTTTCAAAATTATATGTACGTTTATCCAACGCTCTTACCTTCTTAACGCTCTTACGGTGAAGGAAAACATCGTGAGGAAACCTGCGCACGCTTTTGAATAAATTCAAAGGTTATGCATGAAGTCAGCTAATCCGCACTGAGGCTACGTCGACAATAAGGGCATAGGCCCTATATTGGTAAGGTGATGTTGATTGGGTACTAATTAATATACAAATATGACAGTCGTTGAACATATCCCAGGCGATTTTTATCCTCGTACAATTAAAAACAAAACTAGATGAAGTAATAACAAAAGATTGAAAGAAATAATTCACACAATTGGCAGTCAAACGCCTAGTAAACTATATCGGAAACCATCTCTACTGACTAATTTCACCTAAGGGAGATTTTGCTTAAACTAGTATGCGTCACAAATTTCCCTCGTAAATTGTGGTTACCGTGTTACCGTGTGTTCAAAGCTCAAGGGTAAAGGTGAAATTAGGCAGTGGAAACGGGTACAAGAGATAAATGCTTTACTTATAGGATAAAAATCAATAAACATTGAATTGTGTCAAAGTATCCCGATTTCTAAAAGAATAGGCTATGAAAATGTGACAAATTATGCGTCTCGGCAAGCGTAGCGTAGGACGTCCTCCGGCCCGATGGACCAACGACTTGCGGAAGATCGCTGGTGGAAGCTGGATGAGAAAAGCGGAAGACCGGGATATCTGGCGCAAAATGGGGAAGGCATATGTCCAGCAGTGGACTGCAATAAGTTGAAGAGAGAGGGAGAGAGATTATGAAAAAACTAAGAGTTCTTTCGTTCCAACTTGTTACATTCACTGATGGGTATATTTATCCCCCACTTTGTGCAAGACATCCAGTCCTTTGATTTATCATCCAGCCAATATTTGCAAGTCATTGTTCACGGGGCCAGAGGGCATCTTATATCTTACCCTATGCTTGCCAAGACGTGTGCTCGTCTGCTTTATAAAAATAACTGTTTTTATTAAATAATAATAATATAATAGTCAGGACTCAAAACGTAAAAGTTGGGTTTCGAACTATTTCTCTCTATTTATTACACCTAAGAGAATTTTTATAATCTTTATATTAAACCGACTTAAAAAATGGCATTAATACATTACGCAGTTATATTTAACGAAGCATGGTAAAGCTAGAAAAGATTTCTTTTTTTATGTTAATAACATAAAAATGTGAACGAAATGACCAATTGGCTTAGCTTACTAAGTACACTAACTCATCACATATGCAATCTCTAATTGTTTTCCGTTCACTGACTTGTGCCCGGCATTGAAAACGGCAGATCTAAGGCTTACTACACCCAGTCGTAATTGGCAAAGCTCCAGTGCTCCTTCTCATACACGAATATTCACAACACTCCAATTTTACAAAACTATTTGTCACTACGTAATATAGGTACCTGGACTCAGTATCGATCCAACCAGAATACATGTTTATTGATGACTATCCCGGAACAATACATGCTCACAACAAACAGTCATCTTAGTTCCTTAAGCACTTAAGTTAAAGCCAAGTTTCAACAATCAGGAGTCTCGAAGGTGACGCCCCACTTTGCATTTATATTAGACGTTGATATGACCTCTTAAAATGAGTATACAGGATACTCATTGGTGATTGAACAGTTTATAGAAATTAGACATTACTTTAAGTTCAAATTAACAACCATTATAAAATATACCTATTGCGGTGCTGAATGTGGGATTCAGCGCCAGATAGCCAGCTTTAATAATCCTTTAGCAAGCTTTCACAAGTCGTCAGTCCTTCAAGCCGCAATGTGTTCAACTTAATATCTATCGCTTCTGATATAATTATATGTGTTTCAAGTAAATATTTTTTATATATAAATTTAAGAAAATAATTGTTCAAAAAACTTGAAGCAAATTACACATAGAAAGATTACAACACTACTAGGTATTATCAAATATTTTTGTTTGCCAGAAATTACATCTCTCTCTCCGGAGTCAGTACATTCCATCAAATTACAAGCACATAATCATAAGCAACACCAAAGTTTAACACAGCGTAAATAATTCATTCGATTTACTTGAAAATACCATTTTGCATACGTTAATGTAACTCGATAACGAGTAATTTAACGGCCGCTGCATTTAATATTGCGTTATAAATATCCAATATATATGTTACCCTTTTAGTAATGCACTGTCCATTAATGTTTTTGTAAAAAATAAAGGATACATTCAAAATTATATGTACATTTTAAGCTGAAAGGTTTAAAGATTTTATTATTTGTGACTGTCTCAACCTTATGTAAGTGATAAGCCTGACCATGACAGAGCGGCATTGAAGGAGACCAACAACTCATAGACTTATTATTCTCCATTAATGCCGCACCGCACCGCACCCCTCAGCCAAGACAACAGATGTAAGGTTTCTTATACCCGATAATTTCACTAATTTATTTTAGTGTACCAGGTAACGGACATAGTGCAATATTTTGAGAAATTCATTAATATCCATAGTCTTGGTGCAAGTAAATTAGTCACCATTATACTACGAGATGACTCATTTGGTGTAATGATTAAAACGAAGGCTCTTGCGCTAAGGGTTCCGGGTTCGATCCCCAGGCAGTACAAACATTCGTGTGAACAGACAACACTCAGACCAATACAAACATGTCTGTTTGTATTGGTCTGAGTGTTTTTCCATGTATAATATGTATATTTCTTTGAAAAATGTATATGTATGTTTATCCGTTGTTTAGTATCCATATTACAGGACAAATGCTTAGTTTGGGTCTAGTTGGCGCTATGTGTATGTCAGTGGATATTTATTTATTATGATAAAAATATTGTGGAATAATTTACCTACTTAAATTCCATATACTCAACTTTGCTCGGTAAAATATTACTCGTATGAGCTAACCATACATCTTGTAAAACTGTCATGTTTAAAGTTAGCACCGTCGTGTATTCTAGAAAGAACTTTTCCATGTAAGTAATTAGATTTTGTGTTTTGCGGGAAAACTTGGGGCTTTTTCAATATGTCTCACGTTATAAGTTATTCCCCACACAATTGAGTTTTAATCAAAAGTTTTAATAAGTAATTAAGGGATATGGTTTTACAAAATTCCGTCTAACTATAGTTCTTGATATCCCCCATCAACAGGAGGAGTGAGACAGGGAGACGTTATATCTCCGAAACTGTTCACAGCTGCATTGGAAGATATGTTTAAGCTGCTCGATTGGAAAGGACATCAACGTCAATGGCGAGTACATCACTCATCTTCGATTTGCCGATGATATAGTAATCATGGCAGAATCCATGGAGGATTTAGGTACTATGCTCAATACCCTTAACAGAGATTCGCAACAGGTGGGTCTTAAAATGAACATGGACAAGACGAAAGTCATGTCTAATATCCATGTTGTGCCCATACCAATATCAGTTGGAAGTTCTGAACTCGAAGTTGTAGACGAATATGTGTACCTGGGACAAGTAGTTCAAATGGGTAGGTCCAACTTCGAGCAGGAGGTTTCGCGTCGAATCCAATTAGGATGGGCAGCGTTCGGGAAGTTAAGGGAGATCTTTTCGTCCAAAATACCTCAGTGTCTGAAGACGAAAGTCTTTGACCAGTGTGTGTTGCCGGTTATTACATACGGAAGTGAAACGTGGTCGCTTACTAAGGGCCTCTTAAATAGGCTTCAAGTTGCTCAACGTGCTATGGAAAGGATAAACAAGTTGAAGTGGCAGTGGGCAGGGAACACAGTGCGTAGAACCGATGGCCGATGGGGCGGAAAGGTTCTCGAGTGGCGTCCGCATAACGGAAAACGAAGCGTAGGCCGACCCCCAACCAGATGGTCTGATGATCTGGTTAAGGTGGCAGGTAGCAGATGGATGTCAACTGCAAGGGATATGTCCGCGTGGAAATCATTAGGGGAGGCCTTCGTTCAGCAGTGGACTTTCTAGGTTGTAATGATGATGATGATATTTCTTGATGATGAATGATGATGTTGGATATTTGATATTGTTATTACGTTGGTAATGTCGATGATTTCTTGATTTTTCAATTTTAACTTTCATTTGTAATTTTTTAGAGTAAAATCTTGCATTGCTAGGTAACATCAATGTAGCCTCATTGGTTAATTTGTAGTTGAAAGCATAATCGATAAGGTATTTTTGCAAAATAGGACTTTCTATCATCAGCATCAGCATATTATACGTCTCCACCGAGGGGCACGAGCCTACCCGTATACAAAGTGCGGATAGGCCGACTTCACGCGCAAGCTTTGAATTTCTTTGTAGGCGTGCGCCTAGGGTTTCCGTAAAAGCGTCGGATAAACGTTTATATAATTTCGAAAATCTTAAAACACATTGTTGCGTGGCAGGATTTGAACCTACATTCTTAGATTGTAAGTCAACAGTCCACAATATTGATTCACCGATCTTTAATATGTTTATATTTGAGTTTTGAAGTGGAGGCCACGTATTGGGTAGCGTAGCGTAGGACTGTTTACGGTCTCGCACCAACGACTTACGAAAGGTCACAAAGGTGGAGGCTAAAAAAAATAAGCATTTACATGTTGTTAGTTAAATTAATTTTAAAATAATTATACTTTATATTATGTAATATACACCAACGTCTAAGCAATGTATATTAAACAGCAATGTATAATTTTACAAAGGAAATTAATTTATCAACTATTTCATTATAAATAAACAACTTTATTATGCTCATAATTAATTCACGCATCACGGAATCACCTTGGGAACTTTAATCTATGGTTCGGGAATTATCATACGTAATTGCTTCATATAATAGGACGCGGTAATGACGGCAAGCTCAGAATGCATTAATACACTGAATTTAATAATAATAATATCCACTGGCATTCACACAGCGCCATCTAGCCCAAGTTAAGCGTGGAGCCTGTATTATGGGTCCCAAACAAGGGATAAATATACTTATATACTTTTTTGTAAATACAACATATTATACATAGAAACACCCAGATCATTACAAACAGATCTGTCATGCACACAAATGTATACTGCGGGATCGAACCGAAACCCTTGGTATAATGCAGTCGACGTCTCAATCGCTACACCAAATGGGTCGTCAAATTGGCAAGTGCAAACAATACAGTACAACGATTGTATAATTGAAAAAGTGGAAAGCCATTGATCCGAACTTCATCCCGCGGCAAATACGATTGTCGATAGAGCAGTATTCTTTATGCTGTGCACAATATTTTTTACGCTTCTACTTTTTTTTGATTGTACCAAATAATTGGGTCAAAATGTTCTGTAATTAAGCGCCTTTTGTCTTTAGCGTCGCTGGCACATTGGTGTGAACTGTTGCCCTTCCGATCTGGAGAGTGCATGTTCAATCATAGAAAACACCCGGACCATTACAAACAAGATATGTTCATGCACACAATGTTTGTACTTGCTGGGGATTTTACTTGGTGTAGCAGCCGACGTCTTGACCATTACACTAAATAGGTCGGAAGTTAAAAGAGCACTTTCACCGATACTATCTGGTGTTTGGTCTTTAAGCCACCTCTGATGGCCCAAGCGGTAAAGGTGATGCCAGTTGTATACAAATCTGAAGTATCACACAATCCTGGCATAAGATCATCATCATCATCAGCTGGACGACTTCACACACAACCTTCGAATCTCTTCGCAGACTTTGCATGAAGGTTTCCTCACGATGTTTTCCTTCACCGTAAGAGCGTCGGATAACGTATATACATACATATTTTCGAAAACACATTTGTACGTGTCGGGATTTGAACCTCAGCCCTCCCGGTAGGAAGGCGATAGTCCACACCATTGAACCACCGACGCTCATACGCATACGATCATTGCAATACAAATCGAACCCACATTTTCCCACAAACTTTCATCTTATTCATTAGCAGCGGTCTAAATTGAATGAAAACTTTCAGTTGACTCGTAAACCAGGCCAAATGAGCAGCTCCATAAATCAATTATCCCAAAACTCGTTTGTTCACAGCATGTAAATTCCAATTTGTACCGGCGTCTCGGTGTTGACGGAATGATTATTTATAACGGCATTATGGTTTTCTCCTGGCGGTATATAATGTCGATTCATCACACAGTGTGGGAACGTACGCAATGAGTTACTCTTTTCATTTTTGTTTCAAGGGATCGTAGGGAATTTTCGATGCTAAGAAAGGTTAGGAAATATAAAGTTGTCTATGCAGAACTTATATGATATATATATTCATGTACGTATTGGTTATTTTTTATATATATAATAAGAGAACGGGACGGTCTGTGCTCTCGCCTGGTGATAAGTGATACGCCTGACCATGACAGAAGCAGTGATTAAGGAACTTAATAATAGTAGTCATTATTCTTCCGACAACATTGTTCTGCGCTGGTGGAGGCTGGATGAGAAAAGCGGAGGACTGGGATATCTGATTAAAATGGGAGAGGCCTAGTCCAGCAGTGGACTGCAATAGGTTTAATGGATAGAAACATAGATTGCTCTACGCCCCGAGACTTTAGATGTAAGGTTTCTTATACCCGGCAATTTTACTAGCTACAGTGCCCACATCCCGAAACTTCACATCGCAGGCACGCGCAGGTTTCCTCACGATGATTTCAAAAATCGAAAACACATTGAAACACATTGGTGCGTGCGGGATTTGAACCTGCGCCCTCCCGGTTGGAAGGCAACAGTTCACACCATTGAGTCACTGACGCTCTCGGTGTGTGAGTTAGTTAAATTAGATATATAAATTTAGCATACCTAAATTAGCAATAAGTTTTTTGCATTCCTTATAAAAAAAAAAACATTTTTTAAATTCTTCTCCAAAAAAAAAATCTTAGCTGAACTTGCTAGAATATTCAAAACTATAAACAAGAATATAAAAACATTTCATCTCATATCAGGGAAGAATAAAACAAGAGGTAGACAGATAAAAATACAAAATAAAAAGACAGATCACAATTTGATGTCGCTCTCCGTGACCACTATACGTCCGTAAAGTAATTTTATTTGGCTCACACCTGTTCTTTTACGCGGCCTTATGCAAAACGGTATTTCAGGGCTTTTTCATGGAGGAATATTATGTCGATTCATCATCTGAGACGAGAGAGAATGGGCACCGGTTGTGGGGATGGATTTATTGCGTTTTACCTGAGTCGCGTATATAATAGGTTACTCCAGTAACATAAGTAACTTTAATGTTATTTATTTATGAATTTAATCTTTTACGGGAGATTAAATGTATTATAAAAATGTCACCGACATGACTGGTGTATGATATACTTCAATAAGCAAAGGCGGCAAAATTTTTCCCATCGCATCAGTTGGGAAGAATATTAATTCATAATAACGTCGCTCCCTACAAAATAGTAAGCTAGTGTCTCTATTGACATAGTAGTACGCTCGTGCTTATAATTTTGTTCCCTTTTAATGAAGCGTTTAGGCCGAAATTTTAATGAATAATTGTATGTTGTAAATATAACAATAGTAATGTATATTTTACTTTCCTCATAATTTTATATATACTTTTTTATTGTTTTCTTTTGATTCTTTATTAAAAGCACTTTACCATTTGTACTGATTAAATCCAGAATGCTTTTAGGAAGACACTGGTCCCTGAAATACAGTTAAACTAGTTCGGGGGACAGGGCCTCATAGAGAAAAGTTACTTTTTTCTTGAGAAATAAATATACTATTATTAACTAAACGTATGTGATGTTGGCTCGGACATTTTTGGTTGACGATTGTGCATCCAGTTAGTATATTATTTATCCTTTATAGAAGTTTTGAAATTCGAACAAAAAAAACGTAATGAGTTTTTTATTGCTTATATACTAACAAGCAACACCTTGCCTCTCTACAATTTTTTTGGTTTTTCGACGTACATTTAAAATTGTCATTATAAACATCAAAACCTCGTATTGTTCCGAGATCAAAACTAATCATTCAATTTCCCAACGTCACCGTTGTATCGTTTTGACTTATTTATACTTTTAAGATCTGTCTTCTAAATTATTCAATTTTAAAAAACATTGAACATGGGCTACATACATCAAATTAAACACGGAAGGAAGAGAATGACAAAAAAGTACTATTTATATATACGGACCGCGGTAACTCGAGACAGTCGTGTCTGCCATTTATCACTTTGCGGATATGAGATATTTTTGAGACAAAAAACTTTGACGTTACTGCCATACGTTTGCCACAGAGCAGAAAATAGTGATGCCGTACATTGGGAATAAATCACGGAAGTTTTTCTACATTATTAAGTGTACAGGACGGTTAATACGTTCTCTAATAATTGATACGCCTGACAATGACAGAGCAGCATTTAAACCAATAACTGATAGTTATCACTCTCAGTCCTTGTCGTCCTGACCCCATCACCCAAGATGACAGCTGCTAGGTCTCTTATATCCTGTAATTTTACTAGCTACTTTACCCTCGTCCCAAAACACGAAAGTGCAATACACTCGTATTACACGGGAAGATATCTAGAAATGAGGTGATACCTTCCTAGCAGACTTACCGAGTCTTACAACTAGTACATCGGATTAGTGGATCGAATGACAAAGCACTCCCGCGCAGTACAAACATTTGTGTGCATGAACATGTTTGTAAGTAATGGTCTGGGTGTTTTTATGTATAATATGTACGTATTGTTACGAGCTGGGGGTTCAGGATAAATTATTGCCAAACACGAAGAATAACACACTAACACACTTTATTAATTAACCACTATAAATAACACACAACACTAATTACACTTACACTCTCACTAATTAGTCAATTAACGCACGCACTATAATCCGTAATTAAGACTGCACACTATAACACAACACTTAATGAGTCCGTGTAATGTCCGCACACACACGTTATAATCACTCGTTAACTCTTCACACTGTTATCTCACACTCGATGATCCCTTAGATATCGCTTTTTCACTCGCTTCTTCCTTGTAGTCGCAGGTACTTCGCTCTTCGTTCGCTCTTGAGTAGAACACAAGACTCCCGGCGCATCCATCGGTCCGCCTTATATACCTGTCCGCCCGCTAAGCTCGAAGCGTCGACGTCATTCTACATAGTTCGAGAATTATCTAGAACATACTAGAATTTTTGCTATTTGACAATTCGCATGTCATACTCTATGGTGGACTAACGTCACATATTAGCCGCCATATTTAATGTCATTTTAATTACGTGAATTTGTAACAGTATTCACAAAAAATAAATTACATAAGAATGTTTTTCAGTTGTTTAGTACCCTAACTACAAGCTCTTTGCTTAATGTGGGGCTCGATCATCGTCAGTGAATATTTATTTATCAAAATCAATTAAAATTCTTCAGTAACGTCCCCTACGATGGATAACTTGGTTAAGGTGGCGGGTGGCCATGTATTCTATAATCAAATGTAGACTGCAATGATGATACATTTTTGATACAAAAAAAATAAAATAAAGTGATGAAACATTTGCAGAAAAAAAGAAAAAGTAACGTTGGCTTGTCACCCAGCAACAAAACTTTAAAACACAATTCCACCTGTTTGAGGCGT